>JAUTDX010000635.1:0-111237 GCA_030844895.1 Ambrosia x helenae
ATTTTACCTACGGATGGAATAACGTTTTCAAAGATCTAAGTTTACATATTGGCGATGTGTTAACTTTTGAACATAATGGGAAAGATGCATTCAATGTTCGGCTTTTTGTTTACACTGGTTTAGAAGTAGAGCCTATCAGAAAAAACAAAATGAGGTAATTATTTTCTTTATTAATTATAAATAAATTGTTAATTAGTGTTATAATTGTAATAAAAAGTAAATGTGATTGTAAAGTGTTTACCTTTTGTTGTAGGTAATTCATGATAGTACTTGTGGATCAGATGTTAGTGAAATGAATGTAAGTTAATATTATTATAACAATTTAGTTAAAATGTTATATTGTAAAATGAAAATTACATTCAGTGTATTAAATGTATTATTTAATTTTTTATAATTAGGTAAGTGATGAGTTTATAGATCGGTCTCTGAAAAGTGAGAATGGCTCAAAAGTTTGCAATGATTTCATTCTGCTAACACAGAAGTGGTTAAATAAAGTGAAGGTATGTTTATGAAATTTAATATATATTATGAAGAATAAATAAATGTCTGTTTTGTAAATAATGTTTTTAATATATATAATTTGTTTTTATTACAGAGCATAATGTCAACGAATGGTATTTCTTCTGATAGAAGTAGAAATGAGTTGAAAAGATTAGTTTTATCTGCTTTGGCGTTTCCAAATAACTTTACTGGCGTTGTTGACACACATGATGTATGACATTTGGTTTATCATATTGACATAAACATAATTGATTTATATTAATGTTTTACATACTATTATAATATTCCACAATGCAATATATAGGTGATTACAAGTGGAATTCCTAACTTTTGTGCTGTTTCTCTGGCATTAAATGATTTGGGGTAAGCTTTTTAAAAGTTTATATATTTTAAAAATGAATGTTAACTATGATTAGTATTTAATTTTGTAAATTTATTAATTTTATTTGTACAGGTATAGAGCAAAGGGGATTAAAATTGAATCTGGTGAGCTTGGTTTGTTGTGGTGTGAAGCAAGGAAATTATTTTGCAAAATTGAGAAGGAAATTCATGTTCCTTATTTTGGTGTTATGAAGATTACTACAAGCAATAAGGTAAATTGTCAAGTGACAAGTGTTATGTTAATTTTTAGCATTATATATGACAGTAGCAATAGTAGATACACTTTACGCATATATGTTTTGATTTAATATATTCAATGACATAATTGAACATGTCTAAGTTAATTAGTTTGTTTTATATGTTTGCAAATGGATTGCAAACCTTTTACTTATAAATGTTTTTGTTTAAATGGTATTTGCATTTGGTAACATAGATTTCCTTTACTTCCTTTTTGATTGACGGTGATGCTAATTCACAAGTGTTATGTTACTTATGCTTGAAAATTGTGAAAAGTAAGTTATTAGTTAGCATGACTTTATTATGGAACTATAGTATAGTATTTAATTGAAATTTATACTTTATTTATTTTATTATAAAATTCAGATGAAAGGTGTGATTGATGAAAGAAAAGATGAAAAGGAGAATGCTAGACCATTGAAAAAACAGAAAGAAGTTGAACCATTCCCAATTGATGCTGATGATATTGAAGTGATAAAGGTTGAAAGTTGTAAAAATGTTGAAAAAAAGGCAGAATGCAGTAAAGCAGTTTTTGTGAAGGAAATCACACATCGTTTTGTAAGAATCCCTTAATTTACTATTTACAAATTGATTATCATTAAATATATTATTAGCTTTCATATTTTTAATTAAATTTTGTTTTCCAGCGTTTTCCATCAGATTTTGGTAGATATCATGAATTTAACAATTTGCAAGAAGTGAAAGTTAGGTTTGAAAATGGAGTACCTTCAATGCAGAAATTAAGAGTTGAGAAGTCAAGGAAGGATATCAGATTTGCTATCTGTGAATGGAGCAAATGTATGAAGTTGCTTGGATTACAAAATGGAAGAAATTACCGTGTGTCATATTTGAAAGAAGAAGGTATGTTGATCTTTTCAAATCCTTAGTTTAGAAGTATGAAGTGTGATATGGTAGAAAACAGAAAGTGAATGATGTTTAGTAGCTATATATCAGTAAAACTTGGTACTATGGTGGTATTATGAAGTGGTTACTTTTGAACTATGAAGGTTATGAAGGTTTTTAATGTAGAAATGTTGACTTGACTATGTTTGGTTATATCTGACTAAAATTTGGTAGTTTGTTTATATTAAAGCTCATGAATGTATAATTATGAATTGGTTTTCATAATGCCATTGATTATTAAAATTCCAGAAGGGTTTTATGAAATACTCGATCATGACATGTAGAAAGTCTTAGAATAAGTAGTCGAACTACGAGAAATTTATAACTAGAAATTGTTACTTGATATCAATAATAACATATATAAATGTGAAGGTTTTTAATGTACAAATTATGACTTTAAAATATTTGGTTGTTGGTTTAAAATAGGAATGTTTGTTTAATGTTAGATTCAATTATGAATAACAAAATCATTGGAAACTATAGAAGTTTACATCGTGTACATGTACGATTTTTATTTAATACATGATTGGAGGTTGAAACAATTATTATTTCATTAAAATTAAATTTATTGTAACATAATAAAAAATACACTCTATTAAAAAGTAATTGGTTATTAGTAATGGTTATTATATTATATTGGATATATTGTTGTATTTGCAACTGCATTTGTATTTAGTTTAAACATAAACGTTCAAATTTTTTTAAATAAGTTAATATAATTGAAAATAAAATTCTAAAATCTATGGAAATTTGAAATCTAAATTGTTATTATAATTTATACATAAATTATATTTATAAATTTTTTTTAAATTCATAATGTTGACAAGAAGTTTTGTAATATTCGTAAATTATTATATTGTTTCTAAATAAATGTTCACTTTTGTAATAATTAATTATAAATCTCAAATATCCGATAAAATTTAAACATTAATTAACGTTTTTTAAATATATTTCAAAAACATTATGGATACATGATAGATGATGAGTTATCTTCAAATATACTTTATTTATTTTATGTTAATTTTCTTTTACATTATTTTACATTTATCTTAAAATTTTAAACTCCAAATTATATTGAAATTCACTTTTAAATTAAAAGATATACATGTCTTAAAATATATTATAATTTATATAGTTCTGTATATTAAAATTAAATTTTAAATTAAAAGATATACATGTATTAAATGTTAAAAACAGATTATGTATATCTTATAATTTTAAATAGAAGATTTGTTTCTAAATTATGTACTTGCCTTAATTGAAACACCATTATAAATACATGGTTTCATAAACACAATTTCATTCATTGTTAAAGAAATCAGCTTCTGTATTCAAGACAAAGGTAACAACAATGTTTTAAATTCAATATTAATTTATCATTCATTGTTTTTTTTTGAACGGCAATCATTCATTGTTAGTTAACTTTTGCTTCTCTTATTTTGTTAACTACATGCTTTTACAATTCAATACAACTTTTCATATGTTAATTTAATATTTAAAAAAGCCTCTTTTTTGACTTTTTCGGTCTAATATAAAGCACCTGTAATCTTAAAGGATTAGTAATTTACGATTTCAATAAATCGGTATGTTTTTATGTGTTTTTTATGCCTATTAGAAATTCTTATGTGTTTACCCTTTAATATAATAATGTATTTCACATGATTAGACAGGGGTGAAATCTTTTAGTCTTGCTGTCATGATTCCACTTAGCATACGTGGATTTTATAGTTATAGGTGGAATACTTCCAGTTTTCAATCATGGTTTATTTTATACTTTCTTCACAAACAAATATTAAAATTATGATTTAATAGATGTAATAATACATTAAGCCATTATTCACTTAGATACATATTATGTTTTAAATTTCATATTACATTAAAATTGTGAACGTAAAATATTATTTGATTTATTAATATTTGAAAATTTGTAGAAAAAATAATAAAATTTTATACATTATACTATTATTAATTCTTTTAATATATTTTATTTTCACATTAGAAAACATTAATAAACGAAGGTTTTTTCTTTTGCAAACAGCAGTAGAATGGCAACCAAGCAAGTGGTGTTAGTGAAAAATCTGAAAGCAAGGAAAAGTAACATGACTGTTAAAGTAAAAATAGCAAGTTTATGGAGATTGAAGATGAATGGTACAGAAAACCAAACTTATCGACATGATATTAATGGACCAAGAGGTAACAATTATTTATATATTTAAAACATGTATATTACAGTACATTATATTAAAATTTCGCTAACTTTTGAACCTTTGTTGCTACAGGGATCTTTTATTTATGCAAATTGTCATCATAGGTTTTTGGATAAGTTTCAAGAGATGCTAAACGTTGATGGAACAATCTACATAACCAATCCATTTATTGCAAAAGATGATAATAAACAATATGTTGATAATGACTTAAAAATGTCTTTGAATGATAAAACAAGTATGGAAAAATGTCTAGATTGGGATGGGCCTAAATTTGGTTTCAATTTTGTGAATTTCAACACTGTTAATGATAAAAGCTTGAAACATGCTACAAAAGTTGGTATGGTTTTTTATAAGTTACCAAATTTTTTTTTAAATTCAATTACTAATCATTTATTATTAGTATTTAACAAAAATTTATTTTCCAGATTTCATAGGATGTGTTAAAGTTTGTTACAACTTAGGGTATGTTGGGAAGAAAAACGGTTTAAAGTCTCCTAAGATAAACTTCAAGCTTCGTAACCTTGAGTAAGTCTTTGTCACATATTAACTTATATATTATATAATGCTTAACGTTTAATATAATAATAATTTTTTTTAAAATAATAGTGGAGTTGAAATTGATGCAAGTTTGTGGGAGGACAAAGCAGTAGCGCTGTCAAGCTACATGTCTAAAGAAGATCGTGATCCTTATGTGTTTGTTTTGGTACAATTTGGTGCTATTAACAATTTCCACGGTATTCAATATTTCTAATTTAATATTATCTTTTTTAGTAAGAAAACAAAATTATAAACAATAATAAATTACGTTTTTTAAATATATTAATTTTATTTTATATTTGTTTAGGTAATATGAGCGTCCAAAACAGATTTGAGGCTTCAAGAGTGTTTATAAATGAAGATGTTGAAGAATTAGTCAGTTTCAAGAACAAGTATTGAACAAAATTATTACATTTACATTCTTCAACTAACATTTATAATCTTTACAACTTATTTGTAAATAAAATTTTGTTTTCATTATAAATCATAGGTACCTTAAAAAATTTGGTCAAAACGATTCTTCACAATCATCAAATAGCACAACTGGTTCATATATGATTTCAAACGTCGAAGACGCGTTTCTCAACAATGCTGATTTCATACCAATAGTGTCTCTTCCAAGTCGCCTTACTGTAAGTAATATTAAAATTATATTTCATTAATAATTAATTACCAGTAAAATTCAATTGTAAATTGTAATTGTTAACACATTTTTCAGGAATGCAAAGTTATTATCCTTGGCAAAATAACTGAAATTGGAACGGACCTTAAATGGTATTACAAGGGTTGTAGTTACTGCAGATCCAAAGTTGACAAAAAATTTGTTTCTTATGAAAGAGACGATGGTAGTATTGGTGCAAAAGAAGTATTTAAATGCACAAATGTTGGCTGTGAAGGAGGTGATGATATTAAAGAAGTTATAAGGTAATGTTGAGTTTTCACAATATTATATTATATGTAAAAAATAAATTTAATTTATAAATAATTGCTATGTACAACAGGTACAGAATATCTTTAAAAGTAGATGATGGATCTGGAAGTATAACAATGACCCTTTTTGATTATGAAGCGGCTAAGATGTTTGGTAAAACTGCTAAGGATTTTGTTGATGAAGAAGAGGAGGTTAATTTTAGATTACATATATGTTTTTAATATGTTTAAATAATTAATTTTCGTAAATTTATATTTTAATTATTTTTTTGTAGATGATATACAAAGATCAAGTACCACCTTCGTATCCTAAAGAGTTTGATGAATTCATTGGGAAAAAGTTTGCATTCATAATAAATGTTACTCCGTATAACATTGATCATCCAAATTCTCAGTTTGGAATATCAATGTTAACAAATGATGAAATCTTGCTTTCAAAAATAAATAAAAAGTGGGATGTCGAAAAGGTAACGTTAATATTTTATTTTACACATAATACTTTTAATGGATAATTCATATAAAGTTTTACGTTTTCTTTATAGGTTCAAGCAAAATTCTTAATTGATGGAGATGGTAATATGGAGTTTAAAAATACTAATGAAGAGGTATGTTACAATAGTCTTTGATAAATAATTAATATTTGAAAAACAACTTTTATATTTTTATAAGTTTCTTACGTTTTTTAAAATGTCAGGATAACATGTCTTCAACTAATCCAAAAGAGAGTGAAGTTTTTGAATTGAAGAAAATTTGTGCTGAAGAAAATGTTTCACATCTAGACAATTCTGAAGATGATGTTTATGAAGTCGAAGGTCCATCATCAATTGGAACTACCAAAAGAAAGATATTGAATGATGAAGATGAAGGACCAAAAAAGAAGTTTAAACTCTTGATTCCTAAAATTGAGAAATAATTTATGTTTTAACCTTTAATGCTTTGTTTTCGTTTGATTTTATATTTGACACTTGACATTTGAATTTATATTATTTTTTTCATATTCTTAATAAGATGAACAAATTCCAGTTTACAAATATGTTATTCTCATTTACAATGTGTTAGTAATTGCATTGTGTGTAATGTATAGGTTATTTACGTTAATAATAACAAATTTATTTATTAAATATGATTTAAAATTTTCTGAACATACTTCTATCATGTTCAAAATAAAGCAACAAAATAAATTAACATATTGATATGATGTAATAAGTCTCAGGGACTAAAGTTGTAATAACTAAAAGCTAAGGGTCGTTTTGGTAATAGTTCATAGTTTGGTTTGGGCGGGAAAAGTAGTTACAGGTTGTTGATTGTATGGTTGTTATATAGCTGGCATTTATCATAATAAAAATCATCGATCATTTTGGCTAATTTCTTCTTCTGTTGTTGTCTAAACTGTTCGATCCTTATCAATGGTATCATAGCCAGTTTCATTGAATTTTGATGTAAGCTGTGTATTCAGTGTAGTCTAATGGTTTATTAATTTCATTATAGGAATCTCATTCTGGTACTGGTGACAACGACAATCAAACCCCAATGTCCAATGCCGATAATGCATCGATACGTTGCTTACGTATATACTTCAAAATGATATGTTTTTCAATATTTTTTTACACATTTGCTTTATACATTATTTTTTTATGGAAATATTTTTTTTTTTGACTATTTAAATGGAATGTAATTCTATTAGAATGTTGACATTTTTTTATATAACATTTTTAGTTAACTTTATTTAAATGCAATTTAATGCTATGAGAATTTTGTTTTTCTTAATTATATGTGTGAAAAGATTGAATACATAAAGTTAATTGTCATTATTATATACTTAGTATCTAACTAGAATTATAAATATTTACACGGTTTACTATATTTAATATCTAACTAGAATTAAAAATTTTTACACGGTTATCTATATTTAATAGGATACTTGAAAGGTTTTTTTTAGGTAATTATGATCTATATATATAAACTTATAATTACCAATGTAAGTACAATCCATTCCTAATACTATTGACTCTTTTAAATTCAATTTTCATCATCATCTACTTTACAACTTCTCGAAAATTTGGAAGAATCTAACATAATTTTCCTTGCATTCGTCGTACCCGGACCTTTGAATTCTCCACGTTTTAACATGTAAGTGTATTCTAACTTCAATCATATGATATTCGTGAACAAGCATATGGTAATTAAGGTTTCGTTATTGTTGTTGTTTGTCAATTTCATAACATATATTATGCTTCTTTATCATATTTCATCAATTATATATGATGTTTTATGTTTATTTCAGTTTTTTCACACATTTAGATGAAGATTATTATATTTAGGTTATAAGGTTTTGGCTGTTTTTTTCCTGTCTTTTTAGGAACTTCTATTTTGTAATTTCAGATTTTTAAGTTGAATTATTATTTACAAATGTTATATTTTAAAATGTAGCTTCTATTATCATGGGGGAGCTTGATTTTGATATACTGTTTTCTGAAATTTTTACACGAGTTCCTGCGAAAACAGTTGGTCGTTTGAAGGTGTTATCGAAGAAATGGTATTATGAGTTGTCGACCGAAAAATTTGCTACTCTGCATCTGAAAATGATTTCAAAGGCTGAAAATAAAAAATTTATGACTATTGAAGGGTCATCAATTGTTACTTTTAAAACTGTTCTCGGCCAACATGATGCTACATTCAGTAATAGTATGCAAGTAAGGTTTAGCGATTTACAGTTTGTGTCATCTTTGAATGGATTGCTATTGGTCTGCGACAAAAATACCAGTGACTTGATTTTATGGAATCCCACTACAACACTTTTTAAGATTGTATCTGATAGTGAATATGGTCATTCCTACAACTACCAACATGA
Organism: Ambrosia x helenae; assembly: GCA_030844895.1. NCBI lineage: Eukaryota > Viridiplantae > Streptophyta > Magnoliopsida > Asterales > Asteraceae > Ambrosia > Ambrosia x helenae. The sequence continues at coordinate 8,548 of JAUTDX010000635.1, forward strand.
TGCTGCTGGATTATTTGTGGATTCATCTAATGACTACAAGATACTACATATAATGCGACGTGGTGCTATTATCACTCCTTATGTCTACTCAAGGAGATCTTCATCATGGAGAGCTTTAGGTGTCTTAGATGAAACAAGGTACAGTACAACTGATTTTGTTTGGTCCAGTGGTACATTCTGCAACAATTCTCTGTTTTTTACAGTCTCAAAGTATTGGTCCGATCATGAATGCTTAATCGTGTCATTTGATGTTTCTCAAGAGACATTCAAAAGGATATCCTTACCAGTAGTTCAACAAAATTTGATTCCTCAGTGTCATATTTTAAGAATTGAGGATACACTTCACATGTTTCTGATTCGAGGTTCCCCTGATTTGGATGTCGAACTTTGGAAGTTGGATTCATCCAACTGGATTAAGGTATTAACTTTCTCAAATGTTCGTCAAGTTAATGTTGATCAAGTCCTCAAGGTTAGAGATGTGGTCAATGCTGGTACATGGTTCCTGATGGCTGAGTGGGCGCAGTTTTTCGAAGTTTTCATGGATGTTGCTCAACTTCAATATCTTTTTCATGCTGATACCTTTCGTGGATTAAGAGGAGCGATGTTCTACGAATCAGTTATTTCACCTTTTGTTTAGTTATCTTTAATGTGTGTTTATGTCTTATGGAAGTTGTAATCTTTATGTCTATTTTATTTTGTGCTGCAATACTTATGTTTTGAATGTTTTGTATTACAACAATATCAAGTATTTTATATCAATATTAGTTTAATGTTTTACATATCTTTGCATATGAATGTTATTCTCCTATACACTGTCTTAGTAATTGCATAGTGTATAATGTATAGCTTATTTACGTTATTAATAACAAATTTTTTATTAAATATGATTTAAAATTTTCTGAATATACTTCTTTCATGTTGAAAATATAGCAACAGAATAAATTAACATATCAATTTTTGTTTTAAAATAGAAACACAATACAATTCACCCATAAAATTAAATTTGTCAGCCCATTAAATAATTTGCATTGGGCTTGAATATGTGACAAAAAACAATTCGTGAATTTTGTAGTGGATAATGGGCTTCAATATTTGACAAAAAAGCCTTCATTCTAAGTTTACTTTTAGAAACTTTTTTACTAAACATTTAATTCGAATAATTTACTTAAATACCTTTAAGATAAACATATTGTTATAAGTTTTAAATTATAATATTTTAATATTGGTTCTAAAAGATATATATGTTTAAAAAAGATATGCATATCTTTTAATATTGTAATTTAAATAAAAGATATAGTTTCCAATTTACCTACCAAACCTTAATAGAAAACATATTATAAATACATCTTTTGTGAAACAAACAATTAATCGTTGTAACAGTCTCCTCCTGTTCTGCTTAAAGATTCATAAACCAGGTTCATATTCTTCTTAAGTTTTTAGTGTTTGAAAAAATCTTAAACTTTCTACTACTCTTTTATTTGATTAAAAATTTCGATTAGATATTAAACATCATTGGCCGAGTAATGTATTCTGCCAAACTATGTTTTAATAATTTATTGTTAACAACAATTTGATAAACATTATTTAGCTTAACATTGACTATGATAAGTTACATATATTTGAATTATATTGTTTTTTATAATTATTAATGATTGTTTACTTTATCAAATAGTGAAATCATGGCAACAAACCCAATCGTTTTCATCAACGATGTTAAACCAAGGAAAAGGAACACAAGTCTTAGGGTCAGAGTAGCAAATCTGTGGCGTAAAAAGATGAATGGAGCAGAGAACAAAACTTATCGTTTGGATATGATACTAATGGATGAGATGGTCAACACTATTTTCTTTATGTATATATTATAATTTATTCATTAAATAATGACTAACAAGTATTTATTCAATTTTGTAGGGTGACTTTATATATGGAAATTGTATGCACACAATGTTGGAAAGATTTGATAGTATGCTACATCTTGATGAAACAGTTTACATAAACAACCCTTTTATTTCTAAAGATAATACTAAACAACATGTTGACTTTGATAAGAAGATTTCTTTGAATGATAAAACAAGTATTGTCAAATGCCACAACTGGGAAGGGCCTAAATTTGCTTTTGATTTTCTTTCTTTCAAGATTCTTAATCAGAAAATATTGAAGAATAATACAAAAACTGGTATGGTTATTTTATTGTGTTTACAAAATTCATATTATAATTAAGTAATTTCTAATAACAAACATTGTTATATAATTAATTATTATACAGACTTTATAGGGTATGTGAAAGTGTGTTACAACTTAGACTATGTTGACAAGAAGAATGGCATGAAGGCTCCAAAAATAAATTTCAAACTACGTAACCTTGAGTAAGAATTTGTTACAGATTAATAAAAATTTTATGTACTTATAAATTCTATATAACCTTTTGTATGTTACCTTTTATTAAAACAACAGTGGAATTGAAATTGATGGAAGTTTGTGGGAGGACAAAGCAGTATCATTGTCAAGTTTCATGTCTAATCCAGATCGTGATCCTCATGTCTTTTTGTTGGTACAATTTGCTACTGTTAAAAATCACCAAGGTAACGAATGTTATACATTTTTCATATATATACAATTTTATTGTTTATTAATTATATAATTTTGTATTATGTATGTAACATGACTGTCACAAACAGTTATGAAGGATCAAGGGTGTTTATTTATGAAAATATAGAAGAATTATTCTATATGAATTATTTAATTATTTATTATGTAGGTAACATGAGTGTGACAAACAGTTATGAAGGATCAAGGCTGTTCATTAATGAAGATATTGAAGAATTATCATCTTTCAAAAAACAGTAAGCATTTAAAATGTTTTAATTACATATTTACAATAATTCACAAGTTTTGTGTAACTAAATTATACTAAATTACAGGTATCTTCAGAAATTTGTTGATAAAGAATCATCAGATTCATCTAACAGCACTGTTGGTTCATACATGATTTCAAATGTTGAAGATCAGTTTCTTAATCACTATCGTTTTATCATAACACCATTTGTTTCCACTATTCGTATGGTAAGTATTGTTAATAACACAATTATTTATAGTTAAGGAAATATAATTGAATATATGACACATTAATTAAATTTTTACTTATTTTCAGGACACAAAAGTTATTATAGTTGGCAGAATAACTGAAATACCAACAAATTTTCAATGGTATTACAAAGGATGTAACTACTGCAAATCGAAAGTTGAACGGAAATTAGTTTCGTATGAAAAACGTTATTTAAAGGTTGCAGGAAAAGAAGTTTTCAAATGCACAAGTCCGAAGTGTGAAGGTGTTGAGGTTAAAGAAGTAATAAGGTAAAGTTAATACTTTAATTTAATTGTTAATTATAGTTTAACATTTACAAAAATTATATGTTTACCAATAAAGTATATGATAAACAGGTATAGAATGACATTAAAGGTAGATGATGGATGTGGAACTATAATGATGACACTTTTTGATTATGAAGCGTGCAAGCTCTTTGGTAAACCTGCAAGATATTTTGTTCAACAAGAAGAGGAGGTAAATTTTATTAACTATAAACTATTTTTTATCATTCTTGAATGAGAATTACATTATGTATATTAAAATTGTTTTCCTCTAATGTAGATGATTAACAACAATGAAGTTCCACCCTCATACCCTAAGAAGTTTGATGAAATTCTTGGTAAAAAGTATGCCTTTCTGATAAATGTTACTCCGTACAACATTTATAATACACATTCACACTACGGAATAGTAATGTTAACAAAAGAAGAAGGTTTACTTGAATCTATCTGCAAAAAGTGGAACGTGGAAGAGGTAAATATTATGCTTTATTCACTAATTTTACTTATTCAAATATTTAAATTTCAATTTAGTCGTTCTTTATTGTAGGTCCAAGGAAGATTCTTAGTTAATGGACCTGCTGATGTTGAGGTCGCAGACATTAATGAAGATGCTGTTGGTCAGAATGAAGAAGTTAATGAACAAGTTTGTAACAAGAAAAGATCATTAATATGTATCCCTTCATTTATACCATATTTTTTACATAATTAAAAGCATTTTTTACGTTTTCAGGATACAATGTCTTCAACTAATGCAGCTGCAAGTGAAACGTCTACAATGAACACAAATTTTTATGTAGATGAATTTGGAAATTCAAAGCGTCCTGTTGAAGTTGTTTATCAAGTTGACGGCCCTGCAACAAGTACTATTAAGAAACGCAAGAACGTCAATGCAAAAGAAGATGGAACCATGAATAAGAAGATGAATCTGTTCATTCAAACTTAAAGAAATAGTTGATTATTTTACTTCATTTAATTTTTATTTGATTTGTTTTCAAGTTTGAGATTATTTCAAGTACTTTTCTTATTTTAAATAACACTTTTGAAGTATTTTTATTATTATTATGATTTTCATTTAAAAGTTTTATTGCATATTTCTTATGAATTTGTAGTAACACTATATTCATATCAATGTTGTATATATAACGTTTTGTGAATTTTGATTACATCAATTTTTACTAATTGAAATTGAAATAAGTCCAGTAGAATTTTAATTTGGCCCATTATGTCCATAACTTTATCATGAACCCATTATTACTAAGGCCCAAATTAAGTCAACAAAATATGTAAGTCAAAAGACATGTCTGTATCATCAATTGTCTAAACCCCTTCCCTCTTTTCTTACTCGCTGATATGAATGATCAACACCATTGCTTCTTCAAGTGAACAACATTGTACCGATTATCAATCTTTGTTTTAACATTATCGTCATATTATATAACAATCAGGTATTATTATCGTTTCTACAAGTTTAACAATTATAATTTGCATTTTAGGGTTTCAATCGAAAAATACATTGTATATTTACTTGATTTAGTATTTTTTAACATTGTTAGTTAGTTTTATAATTTGTATACAAGATTCATCTAATATTCAACTGTATCTTGAATTGTATGATTAATTAGATGATTAATTATTTGTTTTTTTTTCTTTATTAGATGGTTTTATTTTTTATTTTACTTAATGTATGATTAAGTCCAGTTATATACAATTTTAAGACAACATATTTCTTTTGTATTGGTAATATTACAGTAATGTACAATGTTTGATGAATTTATTAGTATTATGTTTTAAGTATAAAGTGCACATAATATGTATTCAAAATGGCAATGTAATGCAGCGAAAACTGCACATAATAATCTTTCATATAACATCATAAAATTAAGTGAAACTGTAGCTTATTACTTTCTATTCAACACTCTAACTTTTCGGATATAAATTTTGCCTCATTATTTTGTTTTACAGGAACATAAAAACAAACTATAACAAAAATGATTAAAGGCTTCTTCAACCCAATCCCTGTGAACAATGCGTCCTCTTTGGTATTCAACACTTTAATGGATTACAATCTTATTCAAAATTTAATTTTTATTATAACATATTAATAACATTTTTGATGATTTAAATCTTTAACAGAAGCTCCCTGCAAGTTACAAGTTATTACATGAGCAACATCACTTCCCTGTAGGTCCTGTTATGATAATCATGGATAATGAAATGTATTGGCCTGCAACAGTTGAACATAAATCTGGGTCATTTCATATCACAACTGGATGGAACAAAGTAGTTAATGATCTTGGGATTAAAATATGGGATTTTGTTGTATTCGAATTGATTGAACATGTTACTTTAAAACTTACCCTTTTAAAGTCTGTTCAAACAAAAGATGTATCCAACAAATTCCCTTTTTGGTTTATAATACCTGCATCAAAAAAGATGGTAAGTCTTTAGTTTTCATTAATTTTATTAACAATGTTATATTTGTTCAAGTTACTAATATTTTTATTTTTTGCATTGTAAATATATAGAATTTGCCTGATGATTATATCGACCATCATTTCAACAACACTAAGTTGCCACATCAAATTGTCATACATTTTGGAGATGTGTTTAAATGGACTGTAAAACTGCAGTTTCTTAACATCGGATATTTTTTTACTGATGGTTGGAGTACTGTTGCTAATGATCTCAATTTATGCATTGGCGATTTTCTTATGTTTGAAAAAGTGAAGGATTATGAATTCAACTTAGATCTGTTTCGCGAAGATGGACAGTGGGTCGACCCTCATAATTTAGGGAATGAAGATATTCAGCTTCACTTCGAACTTTCAGATGAAGTAATTGAAATTTCAAGTGACTCAAGCGATGATGATGATAGTATATCTGAATATTCTGGTCCTGATTATGAAGTCATAACAAAACTGACATATAAGTTTGTAAGTTTGTACTACTTAAGGCAACTTATCCGTTAAATTATATTTACTTTTGTTGTTTGCTTTCTAATTTTGAGTTATAAATTATATTTTAATGTTTCTTATAAAAATTTTGTAGCGTTTTCCAATACCGTTTGCTAGAGATTGTGATCTTCAGAATGTTGACATCTTGCGAGTTGAAGGTGTAAATGGAAAAACTGTTTTTCGGGAAATACGTTCTGAACGTTCTGGTTCTCAAATAAGATATGCTATAACAGAATGGAAGTCTACAATGGAGAAGCTTGGTTTAAAGAATGATATGACTTATCATATTATGTATTTCCAAAGGCAAGGTAGGTTGGTATTTTCACATCCTTAGTAAGAAGATATATGTTTATATGTTTGGGTTTTAGAAGTTGGAATGTTACCAAGTTTTGTGTATTGACAGTTGTCGTATATGTATGCAAGGTTTATATGATGAAGGGGATTAAAACATATGTCGTCTTTTTTCTATGTATTAGAAATTGATTAATCGTTAATATAAGTTTTTCTATGTTTGTTTATTTTGAATTTTTTTTCTGTTAATTTGTATTTTCTATACATATTTCAATTTGCTTTAACTAAGGTGCCATCCTTTAGTTACCAATTGAGTTATCTTTACCTCTTTTACGTTAATTGTGTTATGAATAATTTTTAACCTTTCCAAAACCTGACAAAATCAAACTACATTAAGGTTATCACAATTACAAACACAACTAATGGTTTACGATTACCATGATTCTTATTTAATGGAATAAAAATTAACACAATCCATTATAAAATACAATTTGCTGTCGAAAAAATATATTTAAAAAATTAACACAATCCATTTAAGCATATGTTTGTTTATTTTCATTACTGCCATATCTTTCGTAATAATCATTTATCAAACAATATCTTCTAGAAACTCTAATCTTTTAACTAATTTAAAATTTCATACATATCTATTACATATTTTATATAATAGTTTCTTTATTAATGAATAAAATATTTGTTACCTTACATAAATTACTTTTATATATATAATTCTTTCTTTCAAAATAAACATAAAACTTTATACAAAGTTTAGAACCTTAATCAAACCTACGGTGGAAACTTGGAACAACCTCAAGGTAATGTTTTTAATATAATTTGTATGAATAAAACACATGGTTTTCCATTCTATAGTTCTAAGTTACAATATTCGAAATAAAAGTCATAGTTCTGATTAAGCAATTCTGTTTCAGCAATACATAATTCACCTGTGATCGTATATACTTAGCTCAAGTCCAATTAATGTATCCAATTGTGAAACAAAATAATATTGTATTCCACTGATTTATATGATAAAACACTATTATTCTATAATCTTTGCATCTATATACAGCTTCATATCTTTTCTATTATAAACTGGATTATAATATTTTTAACATAACTTTAGTTCATACTTTATACATCCCATACATACATCATTATATTTACTTTTTATGTACATGAAATTAATAAAATTATTTTGTAATATTTGTACAAATTCACGTTGTTTAATTGATATTCAATATACTAAAATATTGTTTATTATATTACATACATGTTAATAAAATTGTAATACTTTAAAAATTATTTTACAAAAAACTTTATTATATTATTCACGAAGTTTTTAAAAAAATTACTTTTAAATTGACAGAAATTTAAATTTTTTATTCAGTATTGTTATATACAAAAGGATATGACAAAAAGAAGACTTAAAGACCGTTCAAAAAATAAAGAAGTAATATCAACGTCAAATACATTAACAGGTAATTTGTTATATTTTTTCAAATTATTTGCACTTTTATTTTTTTATTTTTTTTAAAGTACATTTACTTTTATACTTTTCAGCTACTCATGGCGCTACTAGACGTCAACTTAGAAAGATGATTCTTGATAATAAAAAACAACGAAGACTATTACAAAAAAATTTGGAAACGTCTTCTTCACTTCCGGTTTCATTAATTGTCCCTGGTATTTTATGTCAATTTTGATTTTATATTTACTAATTATATTATATAATATGTGTTGTTAGAAACTTAATTTATTCAACAATTGCAGCTTCAGTTAACGATGCAGCTCATAGACGTAAAATTAGAAAGATGATTATTAATAATAAGAAACAAACAAAATTCTTACAAAGCATTGCTCAAACTGGATCATCAGTTTTTATAGAAAATTACTTGAACAAAATTAATCAATCAGAAAATTTAACACCAAAAGTTCAAGGTAAATATTTTATTTTTTTCTAATTTTTATCAGTAGGACCTTCTTTTATATAAATAACATGTATAAAAAAAATTACAGTTCATGCTGCTGCTATTAAACGTCAAATGCGAAAACAAATTATGGATATAAAAAAACGGAAGAGATTTGTTCAAATGAATCCACAAATTTGTCATCAACAACAAAAAATTCCAGACGTTAATTCTCCTGCTCATAGGCGTCAATTGAGAAAGACAATAGTTGCTAATAAAAAGCAACAGAGATTATCACAACTTCAGTTAAATCAACGTGAAGAAGTTGCACAAGAAGTAATAAAAGGAGTATCTCGTGGTAATTATAAATTCATAATTGCATTAAAAAGTATTCATTTTTATAACAAAAAAATAATTTTTTCCTTCTTAATTTAAACAGAGTATTTAGACCATGGAGATCAAGTTATTATATGTGAATTGTGTGAAGCAAAGTTGTGGAAGAAGGAGGCCGCTAACAAGAGAAAAACAATGGAAAAACAAAGTTATTCAATATGTTGTGGATATGGTAAAGTCGTACTTCCGGTATTAAAAGATGCAAATCCTCAATACCAATCGTTATTTAAAGGGTTGGATTCAAAAAGCAAATATTTCTTAAATAGTATCAGACGTTTCAACTCAATGTTCTCTTTTACTTCAATGGGTGGTAAAGTTGATGAGAAACTTAATAAGGGAAAGGCGCCATGCATTTACAGATTAAGCGGTCAAAATTGTCACAGCATTGGTAGCCTACTTCCAAAAGATGGAACAACTCCCAAATTCTCTCAACTTTACATTTACGACACAGAAAATGAAATTTCTAACAGGCAGCAAATTTTCAGGTATTAATATTATTATATATTTCAATTTTGTATTTTATATTTGTAATTTAATTACGTTTAATAATTACATTACATATTTTACAGGGACCAAAACAATAAGTCAGCAAAGATTGATAAAAAGTTAGATCTTGAACTTATACAAAAAATAAAAACCATGTTAGATGCTGAAAATGAGTTGGTAAAAACATACAGAATGGTCCGCGATCATATTCATCAAAAACCAGAAGTTTCTCTCAAACTTAAACTAATTTGTAATCGAGAAAGAGATGGACGAACATATAACTTACCAACTTCATCTGAAGTTGCTGCTCTTATAGTAGGTGACATCACTGATGCTGCACATAACAGAGACATTATTGTTGAAAGTCACTCAGAAGGTTTGCAAAGAATTAGCGAATTACATCCTTCTTACCTTGCTTTACAGTATCCAATTCTTTTTCCTTATGGTGATGATGGTTATAGAATTGACATACCTCATAGAGATGGTATCATAACAACAAAGAAAATACCACCAAAATGTACCATGAGAGAATTCTTTGCTTATAGGATACAAGACCGAACTGAAGGTTATTCGCTAATTCTGAATGCAAGAAAATTGTTTCAGCAGTTTTTGGTTGATTCTTACACCATGATTGAAAGTGAAAGGCTGGTATATATTCTTTCTCAACAGAAACATCTAAGATGTGACTCATATGAGAATTTGTATAAGATTGCAAAAACTGGTGATGCTGATTTAAGTAAAACTGGTAAACGAATCGTCTTACCATCTTCATTTACTGGTGGTGCACGCTACATGCAACAAAACTATTTAGATGCCATGGCATTGTGTAAATGGTACGGTTATCCAGATTTCTTTATCACGATAACCTGTAACCCAAAATGGCCAGAGGTTAAAAGGTTTCTTCAAGACAAGACAATTCAACCTCAAGATAGACCAGATATCTTGTCAAGAATCTTTAAGCTTAAACTAAATGCAATTATAAAAGATTTAAAAGAAAACGAATGTTTTGGAGCTATAAATGCAGGTAATTACAAATACATTTTACACTTTCAACATTGGCTTTTTTACAATACTATATACTAACAATATTTATTCTGTGATTATAGTTGTTTACACTGTTGAGTTTCAAAAGCGTGGATTGCCTCATGCACACATTTGCTTATTCTTAAAGGCGACTGATAAAGTAATAACTCCAGATCAAATTGATTCTTTTATTTCTGCTGAAATCCCATGTAAAGTAAAAGACCCTGAGCTTTATGATTTGGTTGCTGAGTTCATGATCCACGGACCTTGTGGACCTGCTAATTTTAAATCGCCTTGCATGGTTGACAAGCAATGCTCAAAAGACTTCCCAAAAAAAATACAACCTGAAACAGCAGTTGATGATAATGGTTTTCCAGTTTATAAAAGGCGCGATGATGGCTTGACAGTAACAAAGTCAGGAGTTGAATTAGATAACAGATATGTTGTGCCATACAATAAAAGCCTTCTAAAGCGTTATCAAGCTCACATCAATGTAGAATGGTGCAACCAAGGTGCTTCGATAAAGTATTTGTTCAAATATATAAATAAAGGACCTGATCGAGCATCACTTGCCTTTACAACTGATGAAGACGACGCACACCAACCGCAAGCGCGTAATGAAATAAAAGAATACTATGATTGCAGGTATGTCATCATTATATTATCTAATTTAATAACCATACCATTTAAAATAACTGTATTTTTTTACATTCTATTTTATAAACAGTTATTAAGCAATTACAATAAATAAAATACTTTACTTTGTTTATACATCATTCACATAATAATAACAAAATCGATTATATACTTAATTTGGGAAATTCAGATTGATTAAAACTTAAGAAAAAAAAAACCGTTTATCTGGCCCATTATCCTTTCGCAGGCCCAGTTACATATCACTTCAAATTTCACTTTCATCACTATTAAGAAATATGGACTTAAATATGTTCTGGCCCAATTATATGTTTTAGCACAATTATACAACAACAACTTGATTTATATCATTTTCGGATAAATATATATATAAATATTATGTCTATCATTTTAATTTACATTACCAATTAAACGACAACAAATAGGATTTGTAATTTTAAGAGTTCAATTTCATTAACAAATTTTGTTTTTTTTTTCTAAGGTATGTATCGGCCTGTGAAGCGTCTTGGAGAATTTTTTCTTTTGATGTCCATTACAGGTATCCTTCTGTTATGAGACTTCCGTTTCATCTTCCAAATCAACAAAAAATTGTATTTGGTGCAAATGAAGATGTTGACAATGTTTTAAGTAAGCGTAGTGTCGCTTCTTCTATTTTCTTACAATGGATGGTTATGAACCAAAAAAGTTCAGTTGCACGTACGTTAACGTATGCTGAGTTTCCTACTAAGTTTACATGGAAAATTCCAAAAAGATGTTGGAAGGAAAGAAAGTCAGCTTTCTCAACAATTGGCAGAGTATATTCAGTGCCTCCTTCTTTGGGTGAACCTTATTTTCTACGAATTTTGTTAAACATTGTTAAAGGTCCCCAATCATTTGAAGAAATCCGAACTGTCAACGGTAAACTGTATCCAACTTTCAGAGATGCATGTTATGCAAGAGGACTTTTAGACGATGATACTGAATATGTTGAGGCAATTATAGAAGCAAGTTTTTCTTCTGGCGCTTCTTATCTCCGTTATTTGTTTGGAACGCTTCTTACATCTGAAAGTCTTTCACGTCCTGATTATGTTTGGGAACAAACATGGAAATTCCTTGGAGAAGATATATTATACGAAAGGCAAAAAAGATTTCCAGGTTTATACTTAATCTAAATTAAATGTACAAATAACATCATTTTATTACAACTTTTTCTCATAAATTGGTTTTTTTTATTTATATTTATATTTTTTTATAACTTTACTAAAATTGAATATTTAATTCTATCAGGTACAGTCATTCAAGAAGAAGTCATCAAAAGTCTAACTCTTTTGGAAATTGAAAAATTTCTACGTCGAAATAACTCTACATTACAAAGATATAAATCAATGCCCTCTCCAAATACAAGAGCATTGTCAGATATTGATAACAGGTTAATCAATGATGAGTTATCATTTGACAAACAACTTCTGCTTAATGAATTCAATATGCTAAAACAGTCATTGACTTCAGAACAACAACAAATCTTTGATGAAATTACCAATGCAGTGGAAAATAACACTGGTGGGGTTTTCTTTGTCTACGGATTTGGTGGCACAGGAAAGACTTTTTTATGGAAGACACTTGCTTCATCAATTCGCAGTAAAGGAGAAATCGTTCTAAACGTTGCTTCAAGTGGAATTGCATCTTTATTAATGTCAAGAGGGAGAACCGCACATTCAAGATTTCATATCCCTATTATCATTAATGAAGATACCATTTGCAATATAACACCAAATAGTGATGAGGCAAATCTTCTAAAGAAAACCAAGCTAATCATTTGGGACGAAGCACCAATGGTACATAAACATGCAATTGAAGCCCTTGATCGTACAATGAAAGATATTTTCTCTACACGTACCAATTCAGCTTCACAACTTCCCTTTGGTGGTAAAGTTGTTGTTTTTGGGGGAGATTTCAGACAGATATTACCTGTTGTTCAAAACGGTAGTAGACAAGATATTGTCAATGCATCTTTAACTTCATCAAAGTTATGGTCACAATGCAAGCTCTTAAGATTAACAAAGAATATGAGACTTGCAATTGGTTCAGAATTGTCAAATGTTGAAGAAACCGAACAATTTGCTCAATGGCTACTACAAGTTGGTGAGGGAACGGTTGGAGATCCAAATGATGGAGAAGCAAACATTAAGATACCAAATGATCTGTTAATTTTAGATTCATCTGATCCAATACAAAGTTTGATTGACTTTGTTTATCCATCACTTCTTCAACAACTTGCCAATCAATCGTACTTCTCTGAAAGAGCGATTCTTGCTCCAAAAAATGATATTGTTCATGAAATAAATGACAGATTGACAGCTTTGTTCCCAGGTGAACAAAAAGAATATCTTAGTTCCGACAGTATCTGTCCGTCTGAGACTTTAAATCCTTTTCAAGAACTTTTGTATTCCCCTGATGTACTTAATAATCTTCAAATATCAGGTTTGAAACTTTTTTATTTTACAATTCTTATTTGTTTCTTATATATTAAATATATTTTTTTTCCAGGTTTGCCTAATCACAAGTTGGTTCTAAAAGTTGGATTACCGGTAATGCTTTTACGTAACCTTGACCAACAACAAGGACTTTGTAACGGAACCAGATTAAGGATAACAACACTTGGAAGACGAGTTCTTCAGGCTGAGGTTATAACTGGTGGCAATGTTGGAAGAAAGATTTTTATTCCAAGAATAAACATGATACCATCAGACACCAAAATTCCTTTCAAATTCCAAAGAAGGCAGTTCCCTTTATCAGTGTGTTTTGCCATGACGATCAATAAAAGTCAAGGACAATCGTTGTCCAGAGTTGGCCTTTACTTAAAAGAACCAGTATTCACACATGGTCAGCTTTATGTTGCCTTATCAAGAGTTAAAAGTAAAGATGGCATAAAGTTGTTGATTCTTAACAAAGATGGAGAACCGCAATCAGAAACCAAGAATGTTGTTTTCAAAGAAGTTTTCTCATATTTGTAATACAACTTTACATTGTTTCTACTTTTTAATATTTATACATTTTATTTTATGTTACATGTTTTTTTATTCTAATTTATAACAAACTAACTTCATCATAGTTTATATTCTCTTAACAATAACATTAATAATCCTACTCAAATTTAATATTAACTAAATCCTTTCCTTTCTCTCTTTACAATCTTTTATACCATTTACCATTTTCCTGAACATTATAATCTTCCTTTCTCATCTCTGTCAATATCACTCTAACAGACTCTTCCCACAAACAAAAACAAGTTGTTCAGGTATCATTCGTCTTTAATTGTAAACCAACAATTGCTATGAACATAATTGGCTGCAATCTACATACTATAATAAAATATTATTATACACTACACAATCTCTTCCTTCAATAAAACAACTTTACCAAATCCAAACATACTTTACAAACACAATTCTAACTTCATCTCATATTCATCTTCATTACCAAATAATCTTCTATCGATGTCTCTGAATATCTCAATCGCCGTCTTCTTATAATCATCTTCAATCGCTGTCATCCGTCGTATGATCATCGCTCTCTTCGTCTCATCATCTTCAGGTATTCTGGATTGTTAATATATTAACAATTATTAAAAGTTAGGGTTTTCTGATTATTATTTATTAACAGTTACTTTCATTATTGTGATTTTGTTGATCTAATTGATTGCCTTTCTGTATAATCCTTCATGTTATTTTTTATTGTCTTATTTACAATTATATATGTTATTTATTAACAGTTACTTATTTTTAATTATAAACTTACTTTTAGTGCTTTTTGTGATTCTATTAGTGCTATTTGTGATTTTGATGGTTTGTAATGAATGTTGTATATAATTTTTCATGCATTTTTTTATTCTGTTATTTAAAATTGTATATGTGCTTCATAATGAAAAGTTAACAGTGTTTTTTAAATGGGATATGGGATCCCAGGTTTTTTCTCTCAATAACAAAGGTGAAAAAAAAGACAAACGCATACCAACTCCAAACATAAAATTATCTGGGACAATGATCTTTTGCATGTTGTTGTTATAGAATTTTAAGTTGTATGGTACTCTATATTTGTTTTTCGCAATTCGTTATCATTGATTATATATAAGGTTATATACTTTGATCATGTCTTTCATTGTAAAATACAAAATAATGTAATAAAATAACTTTTTTCAGTTAACGTTGTGTTGATGATGTCAATTCAAATTTATAGGATTTCCAAATTACTCAGTATAAAATGGTGTGTTCGTTCCTGGTACCAGTTCTGGACAACTATGATACAGTTCTGGTAAAAGTTTCAATTACAGATATAATTGTAATTTTCACTTTTTTTGTATTTACCATTATTTAATTATATCTTTATGAATTAACTTTTTCAGAATCTACCACCATGTTATGACATGCTACGCCAAAAGCACAACTTCCCTGTTTTACTAGCTTTCTTAAGCCAGATTGGTGGGGATGGATGGTTAGTTGACATTGTGAACGACTCTAATCAGTACTCATTCACAGGGAATTGGAAAAATGCTGCAATTGGTTTAAAGCTTAAGGTTGGAGATTTGATCGTTTTCAAGTTTCTTGACGGTGTTGACTTTAATATTGACGTCATAAGAAAAGACAAAGCTAATGAACCGTTAGACACATTCCACTTATCATTCACAAGTGATATAGAATGCATGGTAAAAACTTATATCTACTTACTTACATTAAATACTATTCATTATTTTATACATTATTTTTAACATAATTTTTTTTAATTTCCATGAATTGTTTTTACAGATGTTAGCATGTGAACAACTTTCACAGCACTCTGAAAAAAACAATCTTCATAAACCGTTTACGCTCCGCTTTGGAGCTGCTAAATGGTTAGTGCAAGTGGAAAACCGCTACAATGATATGTTTTTGACGGATGAATGGGAGAAACTATTTCAACATTTAAAGCTGCAAGTCGGATATTCATTAGTTTTCAAAAAGGCTAAACAAACGACATTTACAATACAAGTTTTCCAACAGGCGTTCAACCTGATGAGAGTGACTCCAACATACCAGGTACTGTTGTATTAACAATGTTATTTTATAATGTTTTAGGATATGCATTTATGTTAATAAATCATTTAATAGTTAAATAATACCAACATTCATTTTTGTTAACTTTATCGCACTTTTGTAGGTGAAATCATCTACATTTACAGTGATGAATCTGAGACTGATGATATTCCTGCAATCAATCCTGCTGTTCAACAAGATGATCCTGCTGTTGAAGAAGATGAAGCTGCCTTTGAATTACATGACCCTTTTGAACATCCTATGCAAAACATTGATGAAGCTACTTTTTCAGAAGCTCATGTTCATGTCAATGATAATGCTGTTGAACAAGATGACCCTACTATTGAAGGACATGACGCTGCTGTTGTTGTTAATGAAGCTAACATTGCTGCTGATTTCTGTTTGAATTCTCCTGCTGATGAAGATCCAACAGTCATCACACAACTGACCCACAAATTTGTAATGTTTTTTCTTATTTAATCATTAAATACTTTCAATTAAAATGCTAATGTGTAGTTTTTATAAATACTTATGTCAGAGATTTCCTATTTGGTTTGGACAAAAGGCTGACTTCTTTCATGGAGCAGAAGTGAATATCAAATTTGGTGAAGGAAATATCATTAAGGAAACCATTCGTTCAGAAGTGTCTGGGAATAAAATCAGATTTGCAGTTTGTAAGTGGGCAGGTTGTATGCAGAAGCTGGGATACGCAATGGTAACAGATATCGCATCAAATACTACAAAAATCAAGGTCTGCTTGCTGTTTATCATGCTTAGAACATGCCTACATAACATTACATGTTAAGTAGAATATGTTCCTTTAAACTTGGTAGTATGTTAATATTTTGAATTGTTAACTTTTCAAGTAGCAACTTTGTTATCGTACTTAAGTTGAAGTTGAATCGTCCCAATTTTGGTTGTTAAGTATTGGGGTACGATATTCTACTACCAACTTCTTAAACCAATATTCATGTAAAAACTGATTGTAGCGAAATTTTGATTCTACTTTTCGCCAATATAATCTTTAGTAAAGCATGTATTAAATATTATGTTTCATTTTACTTCTGCGTGTAGTGGATATCTCTTATGCTGAAGGTCAACAAGTTGCAAATTATGAAATTAAAAAACCACTCCTTCTCTTCTACGGGAAAGGCCAAACCAATTGTCTCCTTTACACTTGTGTTGTCAACAATGATTTTACACAAAATTGTGTGAAACGCTTTCATTCTTTTTTAATAGTAAAAATTGTCAACCAATTGTCTCCTTATGTGTTAACAAATCCATATAATTTATATTATATTTTATTTTAACCTTTTACGTAAAATACGTGACATAACAAATCCATATAATTTATATTAAATTTTATTTTAACCTTTTACGTAAAATACGTGACATTCACTCCCGGGAAGCTCCCGGGTTATTTGCTAGTATATAATACATTAACACACTTAAAATGTTTAAAAAGGGAGTGTTATCATTATCCTAAAGTTATCCATACCCTTATAAGTTTATGGTATCTAAACATATAAGTTTATGGTATCTAAACATTGATTATGGGGATATTGGATTTTATTAATCCGAACTTTGATAAATTGGCCAATATTAATCCCAACTTTAAAAATTGCCTGTGTCGGTCCCAACTTGTAAAATATTTTCCTTCACTGGTCCTTTACAAATGGTGGTCTTGATCGTCTGTTTTTCAACAGAATGAGCTTCATTTTGTTGTTGGTCAATTGATCAAGATCACCATTAGTAAAGGACAAGTGAAGGAAAATATTTTACAAGTTGAAACTGGCACAGACAATTTTTAAAGGTGGGATTAATATTGGCCAATTTGTCAAAGTTTGAATTAATAAAATTATGTGTTGATGATCAAATCATGTTACTACTTTATATACACATCATCATATCACACACCATTCGTGTGATATTAATGTAGGCCATGTCACATACATAAACATATCCTCTCACTCTTTATTCTTTTCTTTAAAACAAAGCATTTTATCATACTCCCCATAATAACAATAATAATAATAATAACCACAACCGTCGATCCATTCCCTTCAATCTCTTCCAATCAAATGGATTCCAATTCTCCGGCCACCGTAAACTCCACCGGCGTTAACAGATCCGGCGGCAAAATATTAAAAAAGAAAACAAATTCCGTCAGAAAAACCCCTTACGACCGGCCCGACCCGAACCCACAACCCGAAAACAGTTCCAATTGGCGTAATGGGCTTCTTTTTCCCGCCAAGATTGTTGCGGGTGGTGCTAGTAAACTTCTTTCTTCACTTTGGAACCCTAAAAGTTGGGGCTCTCATTCTTCTTCTGAAGACAGTGCTGGTGGTTCTGATTCAGGTTTTTTTTTTTTTAAATAAAAAAATTAGGGCTTTTATTGTTTTGGGGTTTGGGTGTTGGTTATGGTATGTGGGTTGTTGGTTAATTGTTTGATTATTGTGTTTTTTGGGTTTAATTGGAGAATTAGGGATTAGGGTTTGTTATGGGATTTATTAAATTAAATTTATATGAATAGAGGAATTGGAATAAGGAAAAGATTTAAAATTGGTTGGTTGACTTTGGTTTGGGTAGAGATTTAAGTCAAATGTTTGACTATTTTTCAAGGCAATGTTTTGACAAGATTATGGATTGGATATTGTTTGATGATATGTGGTTTAATTGTTTGATTATTGTGAGTTTTTGGGATTTAATTGTGTTGAATTGGAGAATTGGGGATTAGGGTTTGTTACAAAGTTTATAAATAAAATTAAAGTTACATGAATAGAGGAATTGAGTTTTGGAAAGAAAAAAGTGTGATGTTATAGATACATGGATTATTGTTCAAATAAGGAAAAGATTTAAAATTGGTTGGTTGACTTTTTTTTGGGTAAGTCAAATGTTTGACTATTGGTGAAAGTGATTATTTAACAAGATTATGCATGATAAAAGACAAATGATTAGATTGTTGTTTGTGATATATAAATAAATTTATTATTGTGTGTTGGTTGGCTTGTTGGTGGTGGTTGCCTTTTGAGTTAGGATATTGTTGATAATATTTGTAGTTTAATTGGCCAATTATTTTGTTTATTTTTTTGGTTTTTAATTGAAGGGAGAATTAGGGATTAGGATTTGTTATGAAATTGTGAAAACTTAAATACATTGATTGGCTATGAGTTGGATTATATAGGGTACGATTAATTGATTGAAAATTTAGTTATGGAATGAAAAGTCATGTGGATATGTGTGATTATATTAGGGCTTGTTTGATCTGAATGCTTGTTCGTTGTTCGAGTTGGATATTGTTGATAATAATATATATGTGGTTTGATTGTTTGGTTATTGTGTTTTTTGGGGTTGAATTGGGTTCATAGAGAGAATTAGGGATTAGGGTTTATAGCGGAATTTAAATTACGTTTAGTGGGGATGAAACAAAGAAATTGAATTTAAATTACGGATTTATGTGATTATATATTTATATATTAAAGTGTGATATATTGCTATGCATTGTTGGTGTTGGATTACTGTTGAAAGAAGAAAAGGATTTTAAAATTGGTTGGTTGACTTTGGTTAACTTAAGTCAAACGTTGTGACTATTTGTCAATGCAGTTTTTTTTGAAAAAAAAAGCACACATCATTATGTGTTTGTTGGCTTGATGGTGTGGGTTACCTTTTGTGTTTACTTGTTTATTTATTTGATTATGAAAGTTTTGATTTTGTTAGTTCGTTTTCACAGAAGTTGGTATAGAAGACGAAAATCTTCATGATGCTGATGCCGAGCTAAATCAGGTAATTACATAAGTGTCTTTGGTTTTATATATCGGTCAACGTATTGTTTAACTCATGATCATTAGCCAACATTATTTGTTTGGTATACCATATGTGGAGGTAACCCGAGTTGGCATCTTGTATTTTTTTTATTTCAGCAGGATAAAGGCAGTTCATCTGGAAAGGGTGAGATATTATATCTAATTGAACAACTAGTTATGCTGGAACACTTTTCAAGGTAACCGTCGTTTTCTATAACGTTTTTGTTTGTTTATACTATATTTAGTTTCGGTTCTTGTCGTTTATTTTGGCGAAATTTATTTTTTTTTGGTCATCTTTCTTGATATCCATATTATTGTAAGGATAAGCACTGTTGGCCTTTGACGTGATCCCTTGATTTTTGCATAGCTAACACACACGTTTTGGGTTGTACTTATAGACATGTTTTACAAATTTGTAACAGGGAAGAGTGTGATAGATTAATAGAGATTATCAATTCGCGAGTGGTAGATTATACCATGAAAGATGGTATGGACGCTGCACCAAGTAAGATTCTTACCAGTAATATCTCTTAACTTGACTGTTGCTTTTATACCATTCAGTTTTGGCTGTTTGGCGGTGGCATAGTTGACGGGTTGGAACATGGAACCGAATGTTAACCTTTATTTATTTATTTTTTCCATTTTTGGAGTATCCAATTATGTAGATGTATTATAATTAATGTACAATGTTGATCATTTTAAAAAATGATATAAACTTACGATTTGAATTAAAATAAACCAGTTCAAATTGTAAAAGCCGAACCACTAAACCGCTGACCGGACCGGCTGACCCACCCAAGCCAGCTGATTTGGTCTGAGTTTAGCCAGAATTTTCATTAAAATTGGCCAAACTTGACCAAAAATACCCCTAGTTGCTTTCTTTCTCGAGTATGTAAAATGGTGTTGTATTTTGTTAATTATGCACAGAAGATCCAGACATCATCGACAAGGCAATCATGGAAGCAAGAAAAATGATTTCGGAAAACATGATCGGTACAAGTTCAAAGTCGGACTTGGACAACAACATTCATGTTTCCAAATCTATTATGAATCCAAGTGTTAGTATTACTATACATCTTCTCTTCTATCTAATTTGAGACCATGCTAATTTATTTATCATATATTTAAGATTGTTGTTTCGATAATTTGTAATCTGCATTTTGCACTGAATTTCTTGTCCATCTTTTGAGTACATCCACTTTGATGCCACAGATGGATAATCATTCTGGCGCGTCACGGAAGATTCAGAACGAAATGCAACGGTTGCATTCCAAGGCCATAGAGCTTATGAAACCTAACGAGTCGGTATCTTTAGAAGCACCAAAACCAGGTAATGAAAATGTGAACTTGGCTTCAAATAGTTGGTTTTTGGTCTTGTGTTTCTAGACGATTCTGTTTATTTACAATATATGACATCACAAGTAGTTTAATTGGTAATTAAATATAAAAAAAAAGTTGGTAAGAGAGTCTTGCGGGTACATATCATCAGTCTTTTATCAAAATATTGTAATGTAATTATAACTTATTGGTAGAGATGTAACTTTTAATAAAAACTGTCAACAAAAGAAAAGTTGAAGTTATTTTGGATGAGAGTTTTGTGCCTGATACTTAATTATGTGATACAAGTCATCGGTACCACATAATCATCCCTCTTTCTGTCTCCATTATACATTCATATATCCGTGCTTTCTGTATTCTTACTTTTCTTCTTTTTTATATTTCTTTCGGTCCAGATACGAAGAACACTCAAGATGATGTACCTACTGAAACCTTGTCATCTCTTCCAACAATTGATGAGCAAAATCAGGTAAACCATTGTCCACAAAAAACTTTCTAATTCTTTAATGTGAAAAAACGATTGTGGGAAGGCAATACATAAGTTCATAACAACCGGCACCCAGTTTGTACGTTGTATAATAAATACTAGAAGTGTCAATTCCTGACCTCTTACTTCAAAATGGGTCGAACTCTTTAAGTTATCTAGAAATGAAACAAAACAATGGGTTGACTGTCACCCAAAGTGTTTTCAATCCCTTAAATGGACTGATTCGAAGACAAGTTAAAGTTATATATTTTTTCATTGTTAGTTTTTATAACCATATCGAATATATTATAAGTTTATAAAATACAATAAAAAAATGAATAATAAATATTGGCAGGTCTACCCGAGCGACCCGTTGCGACTGGTTTCAAATTTATCCATTGTGACCCGTTACTCAACTGGCACTTCTATGTATACACACTTTCCATCACATGATCCTAAACACCAGTATTAAATACTAATTAAAGAATGATGATTCATCTTATCACCAAAAACCTTTTTTCTATGTTATGCTTCAGATTGCTGAGGAAAAAAATGTTAAAGATGATAAAACAGGTGACGATCTAAGCACCGAGTATGCAGAAGTGGCTGATGTCGTTAACGCTTCTCAAGGCAGCTCCAACACCAGCGACCCACCGACTTCTACTAAAGTGGCAGGTAGCCCATCTGTAAACCGACCCGTGACAAGAACCAGAAAGTACAACACTAGAAGAAGTAGGGGCCGGGGCAAATAATGACGGCCTTTAGGGTTATATTGAGAATCAACGAGGCTGGAAACTTTAGGGTTTACATTGTTGTGTTGTTTTTAGTCTAGTTGCTGGTTTAGGCTAGGGTTTTATGTGTTTGTATTTGAAACTAATTTATCTGATTATGTGTTAGATCAGTAAATTATTGTCAAGTGGAGTTGTAATTTGTAGTAACATGATGTAACTTAAATGCTGTAGCATCTTTTGTCTTCAATGAATTGGGAATAAAGGTAACCAATCAGCCTTGACACATGTGGGATTGCTTATTATAAATTGTATATCTTTGTAAATAAATCATTAAAACAGGTTCACATGTGTGGATGGTTAGCATCACCTGCTACTAGCGCGGTGACACCATTGTTGCTGTGGTGCTACGGACCATTATTTGATGTGGCTTTTTTTTAGTTTTGCAAAAGGACCACTATTTTAGTATTTTTTTAGGCCCCCACAAAGGTTGAGCTGGCCCTGATAATAGCGCCACAATCCTCCATTTCACCGCTGCCACATGCAATGAATGCATAACTAGAAAGCTAAGCTACATCTGGCTAAATCTGGATTGTGGGGATATGAGCTTGGGCAATTTTTTTTCGGTTTTAGTTGACAGTAGTATAGTCATTGTGTATAACTTTATATGTATGCGCTTGTTGGTTTGGCCCAGGTAGCGACTCGCTTAATGAGCCTGGGTGAGACTTTGGATGTATGTTTTGGTTTTTGTGGGTGAATAAAGTTTCGTTTGAATGTTCGAAAAAAAAAGAAAGCTAAGCTACACAATGAACACATTTAAATGATGCATACCTTCCCTTTGTGACATAAAGTATTTGTAGGTTAAGAGGTTGGATTGTTCCCTCATTAGTGCAATACTATAATGAAAATGGGCACTTTGCAACCCGCATTGATTGCGCCTGCGGTTACAATAAAGTATATTCTCTCTATCTTTTTTTACATTCGTTCCAGCTGCTCTACTAACAACTAAACAACAACTAAAGAGAAGTTTTCAAACCGTAAGAAAACAACAAATTTAGATACCCATTTTACTAGAAAATTTTATTATACCTAATACAATCAGCATCAGAATTCCGAAACAAATCACACAATTATCTACAAGATATACAATTATTGGTTATGTATCTACTTTTACTCACGTATCAGACTTTTTCTCATCAGTATTGACTTAATAAGACATGATACACATCATCATATCGCGTATAAATTCACATATAGAATGTAAATATTTATGACTCGGGAGGGTAAACTTATTACGGTCATTTCCGTTATTTTCTATAAAATTTGGTATCCAAATGAAAACTTTTCCTAACAATATCCGACGTGGCATAACTGCAGCCACTAACTGTCACATATCTGATAACAACCCCTACACACCAATCACCATTGTTGTTGTTCTTCTTCTCCATAATCTCGTCCTTAATTGCAATGGCTTCTTCTACTGCTTTCTCACTAGCTTCCTTATCACCTGTTAACACTGAACTATCTGTTACTCCTATAAGAACACTGTCTCGTACTGTTTGTGATCTTCGACTTCGTAATTGCAGATCCAAACGAAATGTTATTATTAGTGCTTCGGTTTCCTTTACTGCTCAGGAAGTTTCGCCTTCGCAACGGCGACCTGATGAGCTTGCTGCTTCTATTTTCTCTAAGGTTTTGATTTCATTAGTTGTTTGTAAATATTATTAGATACTTAGATGTTAGGTTTTTATTATCTGTGGAAATGTTTTTACTTTTTAGGTTTTTGTGGTTGAATCATGAAAGTGAATTGGATATTAATGTTATTATGGTAACTTGATGAAAGTGTTTGATTTGCTGAAAATGTAAATTTATTGGAGATCTAGTTGCTAAGTGTAAGATTTGAACTTATAAGCGTGTAAATGAACCGAATGTTTAGTCAACCGTTTGATTGGAAGTTTGTTTGTTTGTTTGTTTAATAAACAGATGGACATGAGCCAAACTTGTTGTTCAATACTTCAATTGGTTAAATGAGTGGCATGGATATATGTATCGTTCGTTCATTTATGTTTGTGAGCGTTTGGTTACATTCGTTTATTTGATTGTTTAAGTTCTTCATTCATTTACATTTGTGTATACATTCATTTAAATTTGTTGTTAGGCACATTACAAATTAGTGTGGTTTTATGAAATTTAAATAGCTTTACAATTTATTCTAGTTATGTTATTTTTTTAGGCCGAACATATTATTATTTATATTTACTTTTGATTTGATTGGTGTTAGCTTAGTGATGTTCGCTTATCTATGTTTAGGTATATTCTTTCATTTATGTTCGTGAACCGTTTTTATACTATTAACGAACATGAACAAGCTCATTTTCGTAGCTAACGGACACGAACAAGAAAACTCGTTCGTTTAATTGTTTGTGTTTGATCATTTGTTCGGTTAAAGTTAAACGAACAAACATGCTCTGTTCGTGTTCGTTCGGTTCATGTACTAGCATGAGTTTTCAAGTCCACAAACCTTAATATAAGCAATGGAACTTAGCAACAGGATTAACAGATTTTAAATGCTTACATTCACATTTCTGCAAATGATGACTCCTTTAGCACCCTAAGTCCCTAGCTCATTGATTTGGTTTATTTTTTTCACTTATGACATGATGAACTTAGTTGTATGTATTTCTAAATTAGGTCACCCAAACGGATCGTGGAGTTACTCTGACAAAGGAACAGCATCTGCAAGTAGCTGAACTAACAAGCGAGTTGAGTAAATACTGTATTGATTCGCCTGTAACATGCCCTCTGATTTTTGGAGGTACACTGCTATTGTAGTGTCTGTTTATGATATTTCTGTTTAAACTTTAGCTGATCTAAGCAAACAATAAACTAGCAAGAAGAATATATGCCTTCTTCAGGGCCAGCCCAATATTTTGAGGCCTAAAGAGGAATTCAAGAAGAATATGTGTGTGTGTGTGTGGTGGATGTTCAATACAAAGTCAATGTTTAAGTAGAGAATCACAAGAATCACATACACACTTATGTCTGTTCCTTCAGATGTGATACAAATGACTATTTCTTAACAGTTTCTCTTTGTCTCTCTCCCACTACATGTGATTGTCTTCCATACACTATATACACCGCGTTTCTCACAGTTCTCTTCTTAAAATTGGTACTGTATCGAACTCGCTTATTTTGCATACAGGTCATCTTGCAGGAGAGTATATGCGACCCTTAAAGAAAAATTAAAAGGCACTTAGTTCATGCGACACTCGTATTTCAAATAATCAATTATTTGAAAGTAAAAATAACAATAAATTGCGGCCCTTAAAACTTTCGCGCCTAAAGCGCTAGGCTCATTTTTTGCTCATAGAGCTGACCCTGGCCTTATTTGGTAGCAACAACTTTTGTTCTTAGTGTTCATGATTCTTCTGAAATCTGATCAATTCCTGCATTTGTATACAGAATGGGATGTGGTGTATTGTTCAAATCCTACGTCACCCGGAGGCGGTTTCAGGAGTGGATTCGGACGCCTTATTTTCAAAACAAATGAAATGATTCAGGTTGTTGAAGCTCCTGATATTGTGAGAAACAGAGTATCATTCTCTGCTCTTGGTTTCCTTGATGGTCAAGTCTCCTTGAAAGGTATGTCTCTTATACCTTTAAATAAAAAAAGAACATTATCATAAAAGTATTATACATCTGGCAAAACAAACACCAAGCACTCCACTAATTTGGGTCATAAGGGATTCATTTTCTGATGGGTCAAAATGATTCACTCTTGTTAAACCAGCTAATTTAAAATGGGTCCAAATGGGTTAGCAGCTAGTGTTGTCACCTTCACGGCCATCACATGCCACCATATATCAATGTAGCAGGTGAACCTATTTGATATTTTGTCCTCTAAAATGACTCGTTTCAACCCTCGAGGCCATTGGTTTTTGACCCGTTACCTGACCTGCTCAATTTGCCAGCTTAAACTATTTCCTTAGGAATACGATCACGGGCATGAGCCTATGTCAACTATAATTATGCAACTGAACACCATCTTAAGTTTCTTATGCTCAAGTTTGATGTAGATTATTCGACGTATTCACCTCCTAGTTTTCCTGTTTCTCCATGTACAGGAAAATTGATAGTTCTAGATGAGAAATGGATTAAGGTGGTGTTTGAGCCACCCCAACTTAAGCTAGGATCAGCAGAGTTTCAGTTTGGTGGTGAGAGTGAGGTGCAGCTCGAGATTACATATATCGACGATAAGTTAAGGTTAGGGAAGGGGTCTAGAGGCTCAGTGTTTGTTTTCAAAAGGCGAAACCCAACTGTGTAACCGAACCAATGTTTTGATTCGTGTATGTTGTATGGTATATTGTATATAACAATAATAGAATGAAATGTTCATCGAGTTTGATTATATCTTGCAGTTTCTGAAAATAAATTTGATGAAAGTCTTTTATCTGTTTATTAGTAGAAAAACATATTCTTTACAAAAGATTGTATGTTTGGATGATCTTTCGTTTGTGGTACTATTAAGACCATTACTAGTTTGGCCCAGTAGTGGCAAATGGTCGTCAAATAACTTGCTATTGATATGTTACAAGTTGGTTGTCAATAGCAGTTATGAGCAGTGGTAAGTTATGAAATCAACAGATGGTGTTATCGCGATTTAACGGAATAACTAACGACGATTATAACCATCAACCATGATGTTTCCACACGTATGTAAGGTCTTTGGTCTAATTCTGGTAGAAGTTTTTCATAATAGAATTTACATAGTAGTTCTATGTAAGGTCTTTAGTCTAATTCTGGTGTAAGTTATTCATCATGATTCATAGAGATAAATTGGACCTTACGAATTCTAGAACCTAAATCACATACAACTAGAACTCGACTTGAATGTTTATGGGTGCAAACTAGCTTGAGCCAAATAAGATGGTAAATTATGATTTTTTTTTTACCAAGTTAAGTACCAGTGAGTTACTAGAACACGATAATTAAACAGGCCTGTTGTATACAGTTAGCCATGTTATTTTTGGTGTTGTATACAGTTAGCCATGTTATTTTTGGTGTTCGGTTTCACACTTTATATTCAGTCATATTACTTCTTTCATTTATACGGGGAAGGGGCGCTAAAGGGTAAGTACCCTGGCTCCGATCATTCCCACTCTGCCGCATCAAGATGAACCAAAAGTATCCTAGTACCATAAAACCACCAGCGGCACTCTAGGCACCCTAGTGGTTTAAATGGAACTAAATGTTTTAACTGGAGAAGTGGTCAAAGCATTAGATGGGCATAACAAACAAACCACAATCCCTTGTCAGCAACATGTTGTTGTGATAAACAAATCTGCAATCTTGCCTAGGGTGGCGGTGATGTTGTCGGGCGGCAACTGTAGCCCAGAAGCTCTACCCTTGGAGTGCCCCGTCTCCCCTAAATAACCCATCTTTTTACATTTTAAGACGTTAAGACAATTTTTCTGTTAAAAAAAGATGTGAAAACACACGATCACATGTAAACTTTTATTTATGTTCATTACACCACAACTTAATCTTGTATAATTGGCCGAAACATGAGTAAATAATATAAGTTCGGTTTTGAGATGACGAGACAAGTAAGGAAAATACGGGGTCCTTTTAATTTGATAGTCTAACCAAACATGATTGTAATTTGCATCTAGGACCGAATAATCAAGAACATGGTTTTCTTCATATAACTTTAACCAAACAAATATAAACATATACATATGTATATAGAGAGATAGAGAGGAAGGGATGTCCCAATATTAATTTCGGGTGTCCGATTAAGAAATCCTACATAATACAGTACAATACTGTAAGAAGCCTATGTTCCTCTATGCATATGTGGTGGTGTTATTCACATGAGTTGAACCACCACTAGCTAAAACGACTTGTTTTGACGAAGTGACGGTTGAACTAATGACACTCCTTCAATGGTTATTCTATTTCATAAGATTTGAACTTCGAATCACTTGTTAAAAACACTAGTCAACTAAACAATAACTTCTGGTGTGGTGGTCGCAACGGCTGGCAGAGGTGGAGGTGGGTGATGTCGTGACGATGGTTGTGGGAGGTTAGAGAGAGAGAGTATAGAGAGAAGTTGTAGGTGGAGAGAGAAGTTGTAGGTGGAGAGAGAATGGGTTGGGTTCTGGTGGGATATTTAATAAAGTAAATAAAAAAATAATAGATAAGGTAAAAATAAAAATAGACGGCGTTAGGGAAGAGGACGGGAATGACAAAAAGTAAAAACCATAGAGATCTAAATGAGAAAAAAAATCTATTTAGACAATTTGACTCAAACCAAAACACTAAACTAGTAATTAACCGTGAAAAAATATATATTATTGTGTCGACTATGGTGACACTTATTTTCAGGGCGAGAAAACATTAAAAAAAAAAAAGAAAATAAAACCATAAACGTAAATCATGCTAGAAAAAACAATTTTTTTAATTAAAAATGTCAAAAAAGCATAAAGTAAGAACAATCAAAAAAGGCATGTACAGATCACAGTATCTAACCACTTATTAAATTCTCCCATAATAATATTTTCACACATAATTCTCATCGAAATCCAATCATTCATCTCTTAATTACTCTTCAATCCTTGTAACCCATCACCATTCTTCCCTCAATCGTAAGTTCCTTTCAATAATTATTCACATATTATTCACTTAATATCACTCTTATTAAGTTATTAATTTACATTGTCACTTTATATATATTATTATTATTATTATAGCATTGAATTGTATCCAAACTTTATATTATTATTAGTAACTTCACTAATTTGTAATTGTAATGATATATTGATATTGAATCAATGGGTAAAGATAATATTATTAGTTACACTAATTTGATATCTTTAAGGAACTCATTGAAGGTCAATGTAGAGA
Organism: Ambrosia x helenae; assembly: GCA_030844895.1. NCBI lineage: Eukaryota > Viridiplantae > Streptophyta > Magnoliopsida > Asterales > Asteraceae > Ambrosia > Ambrosia x helenae. Next base: position 37,914 of record JAUTDX010000635.1, read on the forward strand.
AATCTAAAACCCTAGGGTTAGCAATAAACCAATGTGAGATTAGGTTAGAACAGATTAATGAAAGGCTACCGGGTTTAGAATCCGCGGTTCGGCCAATTCGTGCTCAACCGGACGCGCTTGATTCGGTTGGTGGGCATATAAACAAAGCTGTTGTACCAGCTGCTGCTGTTTTGAAGGTGTTTGATGCGATTCACGGGTTGGAGAAGTCGTTGTCTGATCCTAAATCTGATGTTTCGGGGTATCTGACTGTGTTGGGGAACTTGCGAGGGGCGGTTAAGTTTCTTTCGGATAATTGTGGGATGGCGGTTGAGTGGTTAGGTGATATTGTTGAGTATTTGGAGGATTATAATGTAGCTGATATAAGATATATTTCGAGTTTAAAAGAAGGTATAATGTGTCTTAAGGAGTTGCAGCGTGAAGAAACGGGTCGGCTTGATGGCGGGCTTTTGGAGGCGGCTTTAGATAGGTTAGAGGGTGAGTTTCGTCGTCTTTTGACTGAAAACAGTGTTCCGTTGCCTATGTCTTCGTCGCCTTTGAAAGATGAACAAGCCTGCATTTCCCCGTCTCCTTTACCAGTACCCGTGATAAAAAAGTTGCAGGATATTATCGGGGGTTTGCTTGCTAACGACAGGGTTGACAAGTGCAAATCTATCTATGTTGATGTGCGTAGCTCGATTGTTAGAGCGAGTTTACGGGCGTTAAACTTGGATTATTTGGAGATTTCGGTTTCGGAGTTTAACGATGTGAATAGCATTGAAGGTTACATAGTGAAATGGAGTCAGCATTTAGAGTTTGCAGTGAAGCATTTGTTTGAGGCTGAGTATAAGCTTTGTAATGATGTGTTTGAGAAGTTGGGATTGGATGTGTCGAGAGATTGTTTTGCGAATATAGCAGCTCAAGCGGGTATGCTCGCGTTCCTCCAGTTTGGAAAGACGGTTACCGAGAGTAAGAAGGATCCGATAAAGCTATTGAAATTATTAGACATTTTTGCAGCTTTAAATAGGTTAAGATTGGATTTTAACCGTCTTTTTGGTGGGGCCGCGTGTGCTGAAATTCAAAATCTCACACGCGATCTTATCAAAAGGGTGATCGAAGGCGCTGCAGAAATTTTCTGGGAGCTTTTGCTTCAGGTGGAGTTGCAAAGACAGGCTCCGCCGCCACCTGATGGAAGTGTTCCGAGACTTGTAAGTTTTATTACCGAGTACTCTAACAGGCTTCTAGGAAACGATTATAAGCCAAACTTGAACCAAGTTCTAGCCATTGAAAGAAGTTGGAAGCGTGAAAAGTTTCACGAAAGTCTTGTCCAAGACGAGCTGCTTAATTTGATCCGAGCTGTTGAGTTGAATCTTGACTCATGGTCTAAAGCCTATAACGATGCGCACCTTTCGTACATTTTCTTGATGAACAATCATTGGCATATTTACAGGCATTTAAAAGGCACAACGATTGGAACGTTATTAGGTGACCAGTGGCTTAGAGGCCACCAAGAAAACACGGAATATTATTCAACCGTCTTTTTAAAAGAAAGTTGGGGAAAGCTTCCTTCGCACTTAAGCCGAGAAGGCTTGATCTTGTTCTCTGGAGGGCGTGCCACTGCACGCGATCTTGTGAAAAAGCGGCTGAAAGCGTTCAACGAAGCTTTTGATGACATTTACCAAAGGAACTCCAAGTGGGTCATTTTGGATAAAGATTTAAGGGAGAAAACATTGCATCTTATTATTCAAACAATCGTACCTGTTTACAGAAGCTATATGCAGAACTACGGTCCACTTGTCGAACAAGATTCAAATGCTGGAAAGTATGCCAAATTCACCGCTCAATCTCTGGAAAAAATGATTAGTTCTCTTTTTCTGCCCAAACCCATGAGACACAGCAGTTTTAAAGTCAGACAACGCAGTAGAAAGTTCAGCAACGGCGTGGAGGAACAGTTGTCGGCTTCTCCTACACCTACCATCGCATCAGCATGAGATGACCCATGTCATCGACCAAGAACGGATCCTCTGTACATATTGAGGAACAAAGTGAAAAGAAGGTCACCCTGAATTCAAATTCTTGAAGTTGCTTATGAAAGTTTTTCGGTTTCTTGCGGTTGGCAGACAGCTGAACTCATAAATCTTGGTATCTTTGTTCATTTGAATCCATAGTTATCAGTTCTGTTTTTTAAGCTAGCAAGCAAGATTGTTAAATTTTGTGGTGTTTTTTGTACAATTATTTAGTTATAAAGTGCATTTTGGAGCTCTGGCACTATAAATTTTATAGAACATTTGAATCTTGAATGAGATGGTTCATTAAGGTGTCAAACATTCATGGGAATAAGATTTGTCTGCCATATATCAAGTTATAATTTTTTACTTAATGTAGATGTGTATTTTATATGTGAATGTGTGTTTTGTATCATTGTGTAACAGTTCATCTTGCCTTGTTTTTCTTATTTTTTGCTTCTTGAATTCGGGATGGTGTTTTTGAATCTCAATCTAACGTCCTGCGCCACATCAGCTTCCACATCAGTCTTTGACGGCATGTCCCGCTCCCTAATAACCAGTTTTAAAAAATATTAAATAAAAATTGTGTTTTAAATAGTTAACAACCGGATAAATAGCCTGAGATTAGGGAATAATTTAGATCCCGTCCATTGGCCTAAACATGTTAAGTTTTGTCATGTTAAAGGATGTGGTCGCCCTTGTGCTATAGCTCAAGTGGTATAGACCATAGGTCTCTTGGTGATCAAGTCCAGGTTCGATCCCTGGCAATAAGGTGATAATTAGGGGGAAAATTGGCTGTTCAAAAAAAAATGTTAAAGGATGTGGTCAAATTAATAAAATACAATGATTGATGGCCAACCCACAAGATGGAGATACGGATAGAGAACCCGGAACACGGCGGTACCACCACCTCAGCGGCCATCACCAACACCTCCGGCCACCACCACCGCCTTCATCAAACATCAACAACTATGATCCTTTTCTCTCTCTCGATCGTTCGCTCAGATCTGTATGTGTTTTGAACCACCAAAGTCAATGACAACCTGCAATTATAGAAACCCAATAACAAAAAATCAATATTATAACAAAGATGATAAAATAAGTTGATTTAAAATAGTAAAGATTCCATACAAGGGATTTGGAACCTTCCTTCTGCGCAAAAGCTAAAGGCGGCATGGATGGAGTTGCAACTCCGTCGAATAACCCTAACGGCGCGTCCAAGGTCCTCCTTAAACTCAGAAAGGCCTCGGTGGATGATGGTGGTGGTTGCAGATAGGGGAATTGGGGGATGTGACAGTGGTGCAAAACGTGGTGAGTGACGGAGATAGGTGAAGAGGTGGATGGTTTGCGGTGTATGATTTGTTCTCTAAAGAAAGAGTGTAATACATGTGTGGGACACATGTGTTGAAATTAGCATGAGGCTACACAAAGGGAACACGTATACAGACCCAAAAAAGGGGGTAAGGAAAAGTGGAGGTAGGATTCGAACCATGGTATTACCGAACACAAGTAGACGCACAAACCAGTCAGCCAGAAGTTTCAAGTTGGGCTTCAAATCCATAAAAACATATATAAAGATATAAAACACATAGACAAAATACTCTTCAAAGTGATTGGTCTATTAATAGTATATAATTAATAAATTGTAAAAAATATAAAAGAAGACATATACAATAATAAAGTTATGAAATAAATATGAAATAATCTATCTATATAATAATTGAGGTCACTTGGGTTGAATCAAGGCCTTAGAGAGGGTTTGAGGTATCCATATTGAATATGGAGCTCCAAGTTAGTCCCTATAAATACTCCTTTCTATATTTTAATTGTGCACAATCTTTCATCACACTCTCAATTCCTCACTAACAAATCTTCCAACCAACATTCATCACTCTTCTTTTTATGCATTCTTGCTTCTAGGTATGTATCTTCTTCACTGATTTATAATCTGCATCTAAAATATGAGTTCAATCTTCAGTTATAAAATCGAACCATATATGTATTCTGGCTAATGTATTCGATTTAATAAACTGGATCCATATCATATGTTCAGATTTGTAAACTTTTATTATATGCTTTATGTATTCAATCGCTGGATCCATAGCATGTGTTCTGATTTGTAAACTTTTATGTATTCGATTCAATAAAATAGATCCATTTCATAAACTGGAACCAATCTTCAGTGTCATCCTTTTGTTCAATTACAACACATGTTGAACAATGTTTTTTCAAATATGCTTTATGTATTCAATCGCTGGATCCATATCATATGTTATGATTTGTAAACTTTATGTATTCGATTCAATAAAATAGATCCATATCATAAACTGGATCCACTACTTCATGATAAAAATCGTTTTTTATAACAGTTTTTTATAAACAGGATCCATTTCATAAACTAGAACCAATCTTCAGTGTCATCCATTTGTTCAATTACAACACATGTTGAACAATGGTTTTTCAAATAACCGGTCATCAGATTTATATGAAAAAATGCGTTTTACACCATTGAAGTCATTGATGTAGAAATTTAAAACGTTATTTATTTTTTTCATTTTTAATGTAATTTATTTGAATTCTTCATGAGGATTTTTACATTATTTAATATCATTTGCATTTTTTCTTTTGTATTAACAAATGATTACCAATCAATTAAAAGAGTATTTTAGGAAATCAATTTAATGAAACAATTACCGACTTACCATATTAAACAAGTATTATTCACCCCATAATTAAGTCTAATACAATAATAAATCAGTTAAGTTAACACCACCATTATTACATAATAAGATTGGAAAGTTACCATTCTTATTATTCGCTTTTAATATAAGATATGGGTGTACAAATGTATAGTATATGGTATATATTTCCTATATTACTTTGCTAATCTTAAGCAATCACCATTTATATATATCTCGGATTAAAATAAATCAATTACTTTAGATAGCAATACATACGAATTGATAATTGATACAAGTTAATCGCATAATAAATGGTGATTGCTATATACGAATGGAAATGCGATTATATAAACCGTAATCATATATCATGATTGCTTGAATATTTAATGTGTCTTTAATTTATAAAATTAATTTGCTAATTTGAAGCACTTAGCATTCATTAACATCAGACTAATTACAATCCATCATTTTGGTAAGTTATATTTATAATAATGTATACTATTATTTCCTATATTACTTTACTTAATTTAAGCAATCACCATTTGTCTAAATCGGTCTAATTAAATACACAATCCCCTAACAAATGCGCAATCAATATACCACTGTACCATTCTTTTAAAATTTACAATATGAACAAATAAACAATGCAAAATTTTACGACCATTTGACCATTTATAAGATTCAACGATAATGAAGTGATAATATCATTGCCACCATATAAGGACTAATTTAAAAATAGTTGAACAAAATGGTATGTACATGTTTTAAGCTAACAGAAATGTAAATTCACATGGATGTCAAACGCCTAATTAATGTTATTCATTACATTCAAACCTTAATGCTAATTCCGTAATCATCTCCTAATAAACGGTCGTTTAATTTATAACATTAATTTATGATTTTAAGCCATTATCATTCTTAATTGAAAGTTATAATTCGTATTTAAAAGCGTGTAATCAATTTAGTAATAATGCATAATACTAAAACGGTTGTAACTTTGTGCTAATCAATTCGAATTTAAGTCGCTAATCAATTCACTATCCCGAAATTGCGCTAATTTATGGCCACTTTACAAACATTCCTTATGAAAAACACTCTCATCTTGATCGTTCAAATCATATTTTGATTGTTCTTCGGTGCATAAATCAGTGAGTTTCTTATAACCTTTTGTACTTATATTGTTTATAATAAACAGTCATGACTTTAGGTAATTATAGTTACGACATTTCTAAACTTTCTATACCTAATACTTTATTCTTAATTTCGTATGTTTTATGATCAATGTTTTGTCTCAAATAATTGTTCTTGAATATGTGTAATCGTTAGTATTATGTATGTTAATTTATAAATATGTTTAATATGGCCTAATTAATGACATTCAATACATTCAAACCTTAATGCATATTCAGTAATCAACTCCTAAAAATCCGTCGTTTAATTTATGAAATTAATGACTGATTTTAAGCTATTATCATTCTTAATTGAAAGTTACAATTCGAATTTAAAAGTGTGTAACCAATTCAGTAATAATGCAATGTATGAATTCATCAGTAGAATAAATTCCTAATTTTAGTCTAACTTTTTTACAACATTCGAAGATAACAATGGCTGGATTACAACCACAAGAGTTTACCATGGTTAATGAAATTGATGTCAACCGAAATGATGTTGCTTTAAAGCTAAAGATTATTCGGGTGTGGCGTCAACCTGATCGTCGAAACCCTAATGATGTTTACTCAATTGAGATGATCCTCATTGACGAGAATGTAAGTTTATGTTCTTATATTATTCATTGGATTATTAACTCGTAACAATATTCGCCCAACAATATTGATATTCCTTTTTTTTTCAGGGTGACAAATTTCAGGCGAATGTATTTAAACGTTTGTTTTTCAAATTTGAGAGGTTTTTGTTGGAAAATGCTTCTCTTATTATAAGAAATCCAGGAATTGGTGTCAATTCAACAAAATACAAGTATGCACCAAACCCAAACAAACTGTGTTTGAATATGAACACTCAGGTTTCAAATTATGACGATTTTCAAGGTCCAGATTTTGGGTTCTCTTTTGTCCCCTATCAAAGAATTCTGGACAAGGAGGTTGATGAAATGTCACAATAGGTATGTATCCTCCCTATATCCTTTTTTTATTATATAAAAACCATAATATTCAAAAGTGATGTTTAATAGAACGTTTGTTTATAATTCTATATAGATGTTATTGAACATGTTATCAAGTTTTTCAACAATGATGATAAAGATAAAAAGGTTATCGCTGACAAAAAGAGGTTAACAATGGAAATGCAGGATAGCGGGTATGTATTATTGTTTTTGATTTTTATTTTATAATAAATGCACATCATCAAATATAAAATTGTTTTTTATACTAAACTAAAATTCATTACTTTTTGAAGGGGTTTGAGCATTTATGTAACCTTGTGGGATACGTATGCCATGGAGATGTCTAAATATGTTGCAACTCATCAGAAGAAGAAACAATAAGTATGCGATCATATTTTGCATACATCGTTTTTTTTAATAATTTTTTGGTTGTATGATTTGTTAAACTACAAGTATTTACTTTGAATTTAATCTTCATTTGCATGTCGTTACAATAAATATATGTTTATTAATTTCATTATTTGTTTTTAAGTCACGTCTAATCAAACATTTGTTGTTTCATATATCTGTTATTGGGTAACATTAAACTTTTTTTAATGATAATTTACAATCAAACAAAATTCATACGAATTGTATTACGTAACTTTCAATAAATAAAATTTGCATACTACGATCTTTATAGAATTTTTTTCATTTGACATGGACATGTACCGCGTGTACACGCGGGGCTCTAACCTAGTAAATGAATGTAAGAAGTTTGAAAAAAAAACTGTAAAGACATCACATTGGTTGGTGTAAACTTTTTAAGCTGAATAATCCATTATATTTTTTATAAACTTCGAACATCTTGTTAAATGTTAAATGTTTACACCAATTTAACATAAGGAAATGAATAAAATATAATGATTAATCTCTTACATACTAAATAACTAATGTTTAGTAGTAGGTTTTTATTTGCTTGTTAAGAGTTAACAATAAATTTCTAGACTTGAAAACTAAAAATACAATACCAAGATTTAACTATACCAAACAACACAAGGTCATTATTTTGCTACACCTTCTAAAAAAATCTCAAGTTGTATTCTTAAGGCTCTTTGTAGTCGATTAACGCTCCTTGGCCTTACCACACCTACGTTGGAGCCACATCGGACAAAACCCCGACCTCTCCTTCACGCCCAACTCCTCAACCCCTTCAGGCGTTACCAGGCCAACATCCATCTTTCTTCGCACCCGTCCATGCCCCCACAACATAATAACACGCGTCAGAAAAACTCCACCGCCAGGAAAAATGGTGCCACGGCTGTGAGCACAGATGAATCCAACACCCGCTACACTTAGTCTAATAAGAATAATAAAAAGCCTAAAATGTGGACTAATTAATCCATCCATGGTAAACAAGTAATTATTATATAGGCAAAATGGATTTTATTAATCCAACCTTTCACTTTTTGGCTGATAATAATCCCACCTTAGTTTTTTTCCTTTCACCAGTCCTACCTTTCAGACATTTTGCTATAAATTGACTCCCGTTAACTCACACTAACGCCGTTAGCTGAAACTCACAATTCTAGGCAATTATTCACGGGATTTGAAAAAAGGAATCGAGAAAATGATATTGTTATGTTCAATTGCACGTTGTTGCCTACATGTATAAAATACCTGTTGCATGTTGTGACCCTCCGGCGCCGCAACGCTCACGGGAATAAAACTAGTTAACTATAGTTGAGGGACAATAATCGTAAACATAAACTTTCACAATTAGGGCTGCAAACGAACCGAACGAACACGAACAGAGCCTTGTTCGTGTTCGTTTGTTAAGGAAAATATGTGTTCACGAACAGTTCACGAACACTTACCGAACGAGATTTTTTGTCCGTGTTCGTTTGTTAAGAAAACACTCGTGTTCGTGTTCGTTTGTGTTCGTTTGTTAATTTTGTTCATGAACGCACACGAACAAAAACGAACATTAATGAACACAAACGAACACATAAAAGTATTCATGAACAGAAGCGGTCAAACGGACATATTTTAACTTTCGAATAAGATCGAATTCACATACATTAAGCCACCCAAAATAACATTTACATAATATTGTTAAACATAATAAAGTAGCGTCTCAAAAAAACAAGTTCGCATATTAAACTTAAAGTCTTCGTTAAGCTACCGAAAATAAACTTTCATCGAACGATCATCAAGTAAGCTCAAAGCGAATGATATCGTCATTTTCCTACAATCATCAAAGAAAACAAGCATAGTTCAAAATAAGAAAAAATTTATAAAAGATGAAACAATACGAATATTACCTTGATTTTCTTTTGTTTCCAACCCATAGTAATATATAAAAGAATATAAGAAGGTTAAAAAAATTAAAACCCCTATTAAACAAACGAACATAAACAAACACAAACGAACATAAACGAACACAAACGAACGCGTTACCGAACGTTCACGAACATAAACGAACGAACGCGGCCATTGTTCATGTTCGTTCGTTTAACTAAACGAACGAAATTTTTTGTTCGTGTTCGTTCATTTATTAAACGAACGAACACAAACGAACTTCCCGCCGAACGGTTCATGAACTGTTCGCTGAAAGTTCAGTTCGTTTGCAGCCCTATTCACAATTCACACATCTTCTAGATGGAGGAACAATCAGGTAGAGGCCGAAATGAATCCACGTGTATATTATACGTGTCACCATTCCCCCAGTCATGCTAACCTGCGCATCAAGTTTCCTTCCTTCCCTTCCTTCCCTTCCTTCCTTTCACCTTCTTCCAATAACCCACACTCCGTTCCCTAATAACACCTCTCTGATTCATTCATTCATTGAAACACAGCAATCAAATCAATCATGTCTCGCTTAATCCACTCCAGATTATTATCTCCTTCCAGATTCTCGTAAGTTTCTCACTCTCAATCCTCCCCCCGTTTTCCCCGCCAAAAAATGAACCTAATATCGCCCAAAATGGTTCCAAATGAATTTACAACCCTAATTTATTTTATTAAACCGAATGTTTCTATTTTTTCTTGTTTGTTTCTTTGTAATTATTATTATTATTAAGGGATTTAGGTGTGATGAGTTTGTGTGTGTGTGTGTTTTTTGGTATGAAATTGAAGGAATGCATTGGGATCAATTGGAAGAGGAGGAAGATATTTTTCAACTGACAGTAATAATAAGATTGATGAACCCCTTAAAGTAGAGCAAGCTGAAACATTACCTCCTCCTGTTGAAAAGGTATTGTGTTTGCCTCTCTGTGTGTGTGTGTGTATATTTAATTGGGGACAATGGGATTAGCACCACAAAACTGGTTCTACATGTCTAAATGTTAATCCCATTGTCCCCAAGTCGATGTTGATTAGCACCAGGGGCGAAGCTTTATGGTGATCAGGGGGTGCCCCGGTCTTTGCTCAGTAGTGTAAATTTGCACGTATTTCATTCCAAAAAAGTTTATACGTATTCAAGCTCCGCCACTGGTTAGCACATTGCGTAATATGCTGGCTATGAGTTTGACCGTCAAACCGTCAAATCATAGTTGTCACTAGCGAAAAACAGATGCTAGCGACAAGCTACCTATACGCTATGTAGCGATAACAATGAAATAGTGGGCGCTAGTTCGAGTTTAGCGATAGAAGAAAATTTTAGAAATATTTTATATGTATATTTTACCAAAAAAAAAGTTACAAAAATCTCAGGTATTGCCCGCTATTTGTCACTACCAAGTACACATGAGCGCTTTGCTAGGCTGTTCTTCAACTTTGTTATTCAACTTTGTTAATTAGTACATAGTGTAATGTACGGGGCTGCGTGTTCAATAATTAGTCAAATGTATAAGCAGCTCTTCGAGAAAGAAAAAGTAGAAAAATCCTGAACAGAAATCCTTGATATGATATGAGTATCTTATAATAATATTGGAATGGATTTTGGCAAAGGGGAAATTTTGCATTCTTGGGGCACAAGCCAGTACTTAAATTGTTGGATCTCTTTTGGATAAATGGAGCATTTTATTAATGTGTGACTTTGTTTTTGTACTACTGTACTAGTTAACAAATGTTTAACAGGATTACCTTTGCATTGATGTTTTCATATGTGTATATGTATGTATGGAACTATGTATATGCGTTTATGTTTTCGTATGTGTATATATATGTATGGAACTATGGATATGTGTATGTTTATCAATTTCTAATCGTTTATGGAATCAGTTACTTGTTCTGGGTGGAAATGGATTTGTTGGCTCACACATATGCAAAGAAGCATTGGACCGTGGCTTGTTGGTTGCAAGCCTTAGCAGGTACCTTTAATTGTTAATCTTACATTTAAATGAGGTTTTTTCAGAGTTACTTCATTATGATATATGATTTAGATTATTATACTTGTTGTAGGCTTGTAGCTTAGGTTTTGATCCCCATATGAAGGAAGTACTTTCTGTAATTTTTTGTGGATTGACCACTTCCGCATGGAGAGATAAACTAGAAAATGTTTAGTTCTAATTGATCTTATTTTTGATTTTGTATATGGACCCAAACTCTAGATAATTAAAAAATATATATATATATTACTTAATTAGCTTTGAATATGCTACATTGCTATCTTTCATGTGTTGGTTTGATATGCTTCTGATACGTCCACCTATGTTTCTAATATTTCTGTTGCAGATCCGGCAAGTCATCTATCCAAGAATCATGGGCTAACAAAGTGAATTGGCATCAAGGTAATGTATGCAGCTTTTAAATTCATAAGAGCTAAATTATTGATAAAACACTTGAATAGGTGCAGATAAGTTTAACAGATTACATGACAATCAAGATGTAAGTATTTTCTGAATAGAACAAGACACGTTTACAATTGTTATTTTTTGTATCAAATTGGGCATATAAGCTGTCTGGTTATTTTTTGTATTGTTGCCTGCTAATTTAAATTTGAAATGACATCAAGTGTATGATAGTTACAAAATAACTTCCCACGTCTTGTTTTGTTTTATGAGATATAGTAATGTTGTAATTGATCTTTAGTTTCTGCTTCATGTGACTGCAGGGGACTTGCTGTCTGGTGATTCATGGGAGGAAGCACTCGATGGGGTCACTTCTGTTGTATGTATCATCTCTTTTACCCCCCAAATCTTTCTAATAAAAGCTGTTATTTACAGCTTAAAAAATAAAATATAAGAAACATCAATGTGCCTTATAATTGTTTTTAAAAAAATCGAAGATAACATAACTTCTGTTAGATACATTGGTTCCATTTTGTTATATGGTTTACTAATATAATTTATCTTAATTTGCCCAAATCTCAGATCTCTTGTGTTGGTGGTTTTGGTTCCAACGCACAAATGTACAAGATCAATGGAACTGCAAACATCAATGCTGTTAGAGCTGCAGCTGAAAAAGGTCTCAGCTATATTCATTTGTGCCTTCTATTGGCTTTATTATTTCTAGTGTTAATACTTAATACACATGTAGACGTAGTAATTAGTAACAAGTTAACCCCGAGCTCACTTCATTTAATTTACGAGAGCTCGAGCTCAGCTCATATTGAGCTCTATGTCTAGAGCTCAAGCTCGGATCGTTCTCTTATTGTTGGATCTGTTATTGTTTATTAAATATTTGTATATTTATATTTACAAATACAATAATTTTCTATATGTATTTATAATCATAAATTGTAACAGAATATATACTATTTAGTTACTTTTATCATAATTATATATTGAATAAGATTCTTTATGTAGTTATATTTTATATTTTATATATTTATTCTATAAAGTAAAAACGATGTTATATATATAATAGGATCGTTTAGGACTTGCAAGCCTAGTCAAAGCTCAGTATATGAAGCTCAAGCTCTATTATTAAAGGAGTTCCAATTTAGGTTCTAGCTCATTTTAGCTCGGCTTGTTTCGAGCTTATTGAAGCCGATCTCGAGTAGCTCACTAGCGGCTCATTTACACCCTTAGTAATAGTAAATGAAAACCCCCGAGGGCACACGGAATAGAATTGTTAAAAGATCTGTGCTTAAAGGTTCTTGACTTTATTACCAAAAGAGATCCAATTTAGGTTCTAGCTCATTTAAGCTCGACTTGTTTTGAGCTTATAGGAGCCGATCTCGAGTAGCTCACTAGCGGCTCATTTATACCCTTAGTAATAGTAAATGAAAAACCCCGCAGGGCACACGAAATAGAATTGTTAAAAGATCTATGCTTAAAGGTTCTTGACTCTATAATTTGGTTGTAATCTGTTCTTGATTACTGTTTACAGGGATTAAAAGATTTGTCTACATATCCGCTGCTGACTTCGGCGTGATTAATTACTTATTACAAGGATATTATGATGGAAAGGTAGTTTTTACCATATGCGAGCATTGCTTCTTTCATTCTTAAGTAGTTTATTTGTAGCTAAAGCTGAATGACAGTTGATTATAGACCATATTTCCAGTTTCATATACTGAATGATATCATAAAAAACTGTATGGCTAGATATGTTATCCTTCCACTGTCTTATAATCACCTACAAATTTCTGTAATGCAGAGAGCTACTGAAACAGAGTTGCTGACAAAGTTTCCATATGGACGTGAGTATTCCTTTGCCTTCTTTCGACAACATGCACTTATTTTCCCAACATTATTATTTTGTATTAATAATTAGACTATCGAGGCGTCTAAATTCACAATAACATGTAACGTTTTAATTCTAGATGTGATTTTGAGGCCCGGGTTCATCTATGGGACGCGTCGAGTTGGCAGCATGAAATTACCTCTTGGTGTAATCGGTTCTCCTCTAGAGATGGTACGTTTAAACTAGTCTTAGTAAATAATCTGTTTTGGCTGAGATGGTTCGGGTAACAGGGAGGTCAGCTTTGGTTTGACCTGCAAACAATTTTCTTAATTCGTAGCTAATTTTATTATGGTAATGATCTCGTGTTCGCTACATTCTTTCGATTTAACCATTTGAGATTAAACATAGCCCAAATCGACCCATTTGTAAGTAAATGGGTCAGTTTCCAGCTTTAACTGAACCCCTTGAAAATAATTGCTGTTTTGAACAATGCAGGTTCTGCAATATGCAAAGCCGTTGACTCAGGTCCCTGTCGTTGGTCCAGTGTTGACTCCACCTGTGGATGTTAAAGCTGTGGCAAAAGTTGCTGTAAGAGGGGCTACTGATCCGGTCTTCCCTCCTGGTATAGTAGATGTTTATGGATTAAAACGTTACAGCCAGCAGAAATAAACACGCCCGTGAAATGCAAACTTATTATTAGTAAGACGAGAGCACTAGGCATCGTTACTTTTTTCCGCAATAGAGTGGCACTGATTTATGTGTTGGTATATTCAGGTCAATAAGAGAGATGAATGATGCACAAATGCAGGGTTTTTTAATGATGTTTTTAATGCATGATCTTTCACTGGATCTGCTTTTTGGGGTGTCATTAATATGTTCAAACATCATCACAATTTACTAATTGGTTTATACCAACTACCTCCGGTGCAATTGTTGGTTAAACGATCTCGCATTGTTTTATAACTTGTATAAATATGTTGCATAAATAATAATAATCTATTTTTGATAATCTGTCAATATATTGGAAATGATTATAAAACCTAATAGCTAAAAAGTTAAAGCTCGTGTACTTACAGTGGCGCAGGTTAGTTGGGGCGGGGAGGGGCGGCCGACCCCCCTCTCCCCCCGGATTTTCGCGCAGAAGTTCTAATTATATAGTATCCGTATAGAAAATTTTGAAAATATAGGGTTTCGACCCCCCGAAACTGGTTTTTGACCCCCGAAACTAGTGACTTTCGAACCCCCGGTGACTTCCGACCCCCCGAACCTTCGGGTCATGCTTCGTCACTGTATACTTAGATGCTACTTGGATAACTAGTGAAAGTGATGATAAAGCTACAAGTGATTAATACACTCGATTGTGGTGTTGCGTCTTTGGGTATAACAAAAATGTGTGCAATACAGTGCAGGATGAAGTGGCTGTGCTAAGCGGCTACATACACGGTCTGGTGGAGACGTGGAGTCAATATTATGTCGCTTGTCACCTCTTAGGTAGAACCAAACCGGATGGTTGGGACGGGATTTGAATTTTTTTTTTAATTTTATCTTTTCAAAATCACACTTATGTGCATATTTTATTTATTTCGGACTTCATAGTTTGTTAACAACGTAAATCAACACGGATAAAATCAGTCTCATATTTTTTGTTTTAATTTTTTTTTTTTGTTTACTTTTAGATTTAGATTTATATGGTGTCCAGTTTAAGAGTCGGTTTAATGACCATTCGCTTAAAAAAAGGTTGTCCGGTTGATATTACTAAACTTGTGAAGTTTATAGTGGTGATGGAAGGGGCTTCACCTATATGGTACTTAAGAGGTGGTAATTCAGTGGCGAAGCTTGACCTGAAAGTTCGGGGGGTCGGAAGTCACTAGTTTCGGGGGGTCGAACCTCTATATTTCCAAATTTTTCTATACGAATACTATATAATCGGAACTTCTGCGCGAAAATTCGGGGGGTCGGCCGCCCCTCCCCGCCCTAACTAAGCTACGCCCCTGGGTGGTATCACTACATCAAAAGTGTGAACTTTGTAAATTTCTAGTGCAACCAGGATCACATGTCATAATAGTGCTCCCTTATCTTAGGATGCCACCTAACATATTAGGTGTTTAAGTTATCCGGGTTTTAACAAACGGAATCATGACTCCAGTGCGATGGGTCGCCATTCAATGTGCCTGAGGCTAGGAGCACCAATTGAATTGGTTTTCTTTTACGGTGCCTTGTGATGGGCGCTGGTGGGTTAGGGCCAAGCCAGCGCCCAATAAAACGATAAATAAAGGTGAAAAGTGTAACAAAATGAGGCATGTTACTCCTCTCTTACTAACATCTCTCTCTCTCTCACTCTCTCTCTCTCTCTCTTTACTTTTTTTTTGAACATTCAGACGGAACGGTAAACCACCCATAGTAACACCCAAACCGCGCAAGTTCGAACCCCGGCTCTAACGTTTGCAAGCCCGCGTAAAGACGCGTGGGAACAAACCCCCGAATCCCAGCGCAGGAAACCGCCACAAACCGGAGTCGAACCTCCGCCTGTGGGGAAAACCTGCACACCTCACCCCAGCTGGGCTGGGGGTCATCGGCTACACATGCTATACATACGTATGATATATATGATTTCTATCATTTTCACAATGTAGACCTGACTAACTTGAGCGTCAGAGTACCCATGTGGCATAAAGCCCATGTCTAATGAGCTTTCCTTGTGATTGCAACCCGGTCTGTGACCCCACAAAAGAGGACCGACATCACAATGACAAAAGAAGGGGCATGAACCGATATCATTCTCTCCTTGGACTGCTTCCCTAGTCCATAACCTAACCGATGTAGATTTTGGAAGCGACACCTATAATTTGATGATAAAGAAAGGTGCACCTAATGGGCACAAAGTCATTAGGTTCGGTTGGCACCACAGAAGGGTGAAAACTGTATCTTTTAGTGAATCATTATGTCGTCTTCTTGAATTACCAAATATGACAAGCACATATATGTAGGTCATTCAAGGATGCCAAACATTCTTCGCAATAATCATACATATATATACACATACTTCATTTAATATCTTGCACATTTTTGGTATGTCGCATATGCTCTTCTTAGGATGAGATTATGGTTAGTTGCCTACATCTCCAGAATCACGAAAGATTCTTGGAGGATCCTAGCCGTCATCTCAACATCTTAGGATGAGATTATGGTTCGTTGCCTACATCTCCATTTATTTCCTTTTTCGCTTCTAGTTACATTGCGCAATGCATCTTTAATAAACTCGACATATATAGAGCGGAGTTTCTCATAAAGTTTTATTTGTTGGTGTATGCAATCCAACTAGGCAGAGTGTATTATATGATTTATATCTTGTTACTGATTTTAGTGTCATCATCTTTTTTAATGTCAAGGGATTCACAAATCTAGACCTAAAAAACCAAGTTGTGTTATAATAAAAGTTAGAATATGTTGAGGCTTTAGTACATACCCAAAAGTTATGATATGATCAATTAAAATATGACCCAACAGAAACATAAACATTGAACTTTAGTAGAAAATATAGATTAGCATTACTTGAGTACTTTCATGAACACTCACTTGTTTGTTTTCCTACATTATGTCAAATTTGATTTCGTGTAACCCAAACACTACATAATCAAAATACTACTAGTGAAAGTTATCTCCATACACAATATATGAAATATATCCGTACTCTATCCTAGAACTAAAAATTCTCCAACATATCGTTAGATTATGTTATCGATGATATTCGTCCGTTATAATCTAAGATAAATTAAAATCGCATTTTGAAATTTTAGACGAAATGACCTCTACAACCTCCTTTAAGAAATCCGGATTTTTGCTTAAAGAATTTGCCACGTTTTCAACCAAGACTTGATCATATATAGAGTTGAAGCTTTTGTTACTAGTCAAATTTTCGTGTTCATTCTCCATTCTTTTTTCGTGGCTGTGTTCACCTTCATAAGTGGCGACTAGGAGATTGGGATCGTCTGCACTTCTTTCTACCTGAAATTGATTTTTAAGCATGCTACGTTTAGAGTTAAAAGACATGTTTATTTTTAAATTCGAGAAGTGTTGTCTTAGTTAATAAATTAACCTAACTACTACAAAACTATGTATTTATTACTGTCATTTCAGTCTCTTTGACCAAAAATGGCAGTAATAAAAATGCTACTCGCAAAAGATATTTGCGACTAGGTTGATTACTTATGAATTTTTAAACACCAATAATCTGGTTTAACACAAATTTCGCAGCTAGTTGCAACTTGGATTTAATTTTTAATTTATTTTTCTTTTCATTTTTGCCACAATTATGCCCGGATTACGTGATTGGAATTTAATTTAATTTAATTTACTTATCTTTTTTAGTTTCTGATTAGGGATGAGCTCGGGACGGTATCGGTACCAACCGATACCGATCCCGAAAATACCGATACCGAAATTTCACAAAACCCAATACCGATACCGAAAGCATGCGGTACGGTACGGTATCGGTTCAGTATCGGTACGGTACCGGTATGGTATCGGTATTTTACCTTAAAATACCGATACCATACCGATCCCGTACCGATACCGATAATACCGAAACCGAAAACCTCTAAATGTAGGTACCGATACCGATACTGAACACCCTCGGTACGGGATCGGGATCGGGACGGGATCGGTATTCGGCTCTATGTGCTCATCCCTATTTCTAATTGTACTTTAATTTAATTTACTTATCATTAACCGATGTTAAAATTTAATTTATTTTTGTTAATCTTCGCGACCATTTTACCACCTAGTTTTTTTTTTAATCTTTGAGACCAAAAGGAAATGCTCATGCATTTTGCCGAAAATGGGTGATTCGCTAATATCACAAATAACAAGTTGTGGCTAACTTGCCACAACGAAAACTATGTTGTTGATTTAGCAACGGAATGATCAAAAGACAAGATTTTCATTCAGCCATATTAGTTCTGATGAAAATTAAGTTCCATGTAAAATACAACGTATATTTTTAGTGGCCTTATGTTGTTACCAATCCGTTGTATTATTTTAAAGCATATACAAGGCCGTCCTTGAGAATTCACAATTTCACAGGCCATGTGCGAGTAGGAAAAAAATGAGCCCCGAGAGTCAAAACTAAATGGGTTTTCTTCAAATAAACCAAAACTAAATAGGCTTTTTTTAGTCGAGTTTAAAATTTAGTTATAGGCTTTTGTTAAAAATGTTAAAATTATATATAAAAAAGTGAAACCCTCCCCCCTCTCGAAAAGTAGGTCATGTGTGGTTGCCTACCCTGCACATAACATGGGCTAGCCCTGAGCATATATCAGTCACATAAGAAATAATAAAAACCGTTGCTTAAATATTTAATCATTTATCAAAATGTCTTTAGTCGAATCAATAGATGATAGATAGATGACCTTCTTTTTAGCTGGGCAGGAAGGTGCAAAAGAGCACTTGTAATAAGCTCTAGCAGATGGGTTATTTTTTAGCACCTTCTGTCCGTACTTTCTCCACTTAAATCCATCTTTTACTACCTACACAACACATTCATTCACTACAAAGTCATTTTTATAAGAGGTGGTTTAGTGACAGAAGAAGTTGTCGGTGTGATGGTACTTGATTATGTGTTCATAGCTGAAAGTCATTTTTCTAATAGAAAAAAAAAACCTTAGTCTCTCATGCCAAAATAAAAAAGAAAAAGATGTTCTTGAAAGGCATAATGTACCATGCTTTTATCAGACGAATTCGTCCTGCTATAAACTCTTGTAATGCCTTCGTGTGGCCTTTTCGACGATCCTGGATGATGATACTCCATGCTCTCACTGGTGTTGCACTCGTCGCGCTCTTTTAACTTTCTTTTATATGTGTTAGACATTAAAAAATCACTCATGTTAACATGATTTTCGAGGAAGTTGTAAACAAATGCTAGCATCTCCTTTAGCTTTTTGTTCTCTAAGCTCTTCTTGTGTAGCTCCACAACCATATCATCACTAACATTCTGATATTGATATACATACAAAATAACACATGATACATGCTTGCATATATAAACATATAATATAAGACAGTGGCAGCAGACTCAGGAAATGTTTTCAGGGGGTGTGACAGGGAGGTTTAATCGAACTTTTAAAGGATGCGATCGAGATTTTAGCCTACAAATTACACTAAACGTTTTATTTTAAGGGGGCGCCCGCTCCCGTTTGGATGTATGTAGGTCCGCCACTAAATATAACCATATATATGAATTGGTGATCAACTTTCAAAATCCATTAAAATAAATGCGTAACTTTGTAAAGAGGATATAAATATGCATGAATTCTCACACTTAGAATATATGGTGTGCCCCCTTTTTCCCCAACTCCCCCAAGTGCCACATCAGTGCCACGTCATATTCCCCTTCTCCTCCCCCAAACTAAGGAAATGGTGTTCCCCTTCTTCCCCCTTCTTTTTTATTATTAAAAGTTTGATTTAAAAAAAAATAAAAAAATTGCCCAATCAGTGAGCTCGGTGGCAACGGAGCACCTTCACCGTTTTGCCCGAAAAAGAAACGGGGGGGGGGGGGTGTTTGGCTTGGTCCCCGAGTCCACCTCACCTCCCCGAGGGATCTCCCCGTTGGCACACCATTCGGTCTTATCATGAATATGTAACTAATTATATTTAATCTGATTCACCAAGCATATGGATATAGTTATTATATTTGAATTGATGAAGATATACTTACTACAGGGGTATCATCATTGGGAAGAAAGGGGGTGGTGTTAAGATCAATATCAATAGAAGTATTCACCATTGTTGTCAACAAAAAAAGTCTTGTTATGGTCGTTGGTGAAGAACACAAGAAGGATATTGTCAAGTTTATATAGGCAGATGGATATAACAAGTCAAAGGTCTCCTCTTTCCTTTTTGGGGTATGGAGGAAGGAGGAAGTAACTTCTAGGTAAGATTAAAGAAGATGTAACAAAACTAGGTTTTGACCATGTTTTCGGAATATGTATGAGATCAAATTACGTTATAAGTAATTTTAACGTCTTGTATACTTAATATATACACACACTTGTGTGTGCATGAGCGCATGTGAGAAATTCGTTGCACAAAGTGTTTATAACGTCTAAAGTATATGAAGTTACTGGGATACGACATATGTAATTTGAAGAGTGGTATAACGAGTTCATATAAGTACACGCCATATGTTTTTAGTTACGCAACATACAAACATATATATAATGGCACATAGTTATGTATATATCGATCACACACCATTGTGTATCTATAATAAGCCACAGTAGATTCGGTTTTCTACAGAAATTTATATAGCAATACTATGCCCAAACTAAAGATAATAAGTTGCTTGATTTTATGATACTTTTTAGTTGATTAAGTATATGAAAGTTATATGAGTTTAAAGAAAATGATGAAACTATATAAACTAAAACTAGTCAACAATGTTGGTTGATTCGCCTTTTTTTTTTTTAAATAAAAAATCTTTTTGGTCTTTTGGATTGAATTTGCAATATTAACAAAATATGAAATTGGGAAGAAACAAAATATCAGGTCTGTAAACAAAACCAAACAAGGCATGTTCATGTTGGTTTCTACTTTAGCCATACAAATGATTGAACACGCACAATTAAACCAACAAAGGTTATTATTTGTGTTCATTCATTAAGAAAATAAACATATTCATTTATGCTCATTTGTTCATAGCATAAACAAAAGGTTCATGATCGTAAATAGACTTAAACATAAACGAATAGAAATGAATGAATATAGACCGAACCCAAGTGAATGACCATAAATTACGAACATTCATGAACAAGATATGTGTTCATGTTTGTTTGTTTAATTAAATGAAGAAATTTTTTTATTCACTTTCATCTGACTATAAAATACTAAGACTAAAATGGTAAACGAATCGATAAATAAGATTCTCTAAGAAAATACAAGTATAAAAATTAAAACCTTATTCAGCCATATGATCTGAAAGTTGGCTTACCCAAATAAAGACACATGGTCAGTTTTTGTATCCGCGTTACAAAAGTTATGCATTGCTAAACAATATAACATTTATTTTTGTGATATTTTTTTGTAATTCATAATAGCTGAACATAGGGGTGCAAACGAGCCGAGCAGCTCGCGAGCTACTCGAGATCGACTCGGTAAAAAGCTCGAACGAGCCGAGTCTTATCGAGCTCGAGCATGAAATAAAGCTCATTTGGTTATCGAGCTCGAGCTCGAGCCTCGAATGTAAAACTCGGTTGGGCTCGTCGAGCCTTATCGAGCTTTTCTTATTGATGTCAATTAATACTATATAGCCCAATTGTATTGCAACCCAGGAATTAACTAAATTACTTCGGGACTTGGGCTTCTTAATTGTCTTAAACGAGCTCATTAATGGTCCAAAACGGGTCCTAAATAGTCAAAACGAGCTCCTAAATAGTCCAAAACGAGCTCGAGCCGAGCTTGGGCTCGTTTAAACTCTTTCCACATACATTTTGATCGAGCTTTCGAGCGAGCTCGAGTTCTTAACAATACTATCGAGCCAAGCTCGAGCCCAAAATACAAGGCTCGAATTGAGCTCGAGCTCGAGCTTCTGAAAATTGTAACGAGCCTAGCTCGATAATGCAAGGCTCGAGCTCGGCTCGGCTCGTTTGCACCCCTAGCTGAACATATATAAAACCTGGTGGTTAGATCTTAAGATGAGTGTTAAGCTAAAACTTGATTTTATTAATCAACATTTGTTATTACGATAAAAAATGTATATAAACCTTTTAAAGATTAACTAAATAGCAAAAAATAAACCAGATGAATTTACCCTAAAATAGAACAAATAATTAAATAGTTGAACTAGTCTAAGCGAATAACGTTGGTTGGTAAAAATGTGATTTTGAATTTGATATAAAATCACATGTATTAAAATTACTATTACTTATTATTAAAATATATATTAGAAAACTGAAGTACACTGATGCACACTTACATGTTTTATTTCTATGGTAATTAGTCTTTTCAAATATATATTCTAGCTAGCTATTTGAACTATTCTAAATTCCAAACCGAAGGAAAGCGCAAGTGTCATTTCTAGTTTGCTATTTTAGGTAAGTTGAATAGTTATTTAAGTTTTTATATCCATCGGTCCACTCCATTTCATACGTTTTCTAGGTAACAGGAATCTTCACATGACTTTTCCTTCACATTTGTTTTTGTAGTCAATTACTTATCATTGACAACACAGAATGTATCATTATCAATAATCGATTATGTATGTATATGTATTGGTAGTTTCATGGTCCTTACTGTTAAACTTGCGACACGGACGAAACTTGGAGACACTATCACAAGACTTTGCACAACAGTGTGACTCTTTTAAATAATAATTGAATGAAAACGATTACAAAATAATCGAATACAAACCTAACATGGATTGACTTAAACAAAACCATCCCTATGTTAAGGAGAGTAGGAGACTCGGAAAATTATAACTTAAAACAAACTTCATGCGCAAGCTTAGGCTTAGGCCCAACATCTGGGTGTATTCGGTCTGGCTGAAGACCCTTAAACTTAGCGCTTCCGGGAGGCAACCCGTTGATCAGGTCCATGTATTCTTTCCCTTCTTATATTAATTGTGTGGGCATGATCAATTTTATTTATGTTTGAGTGTGCGTGAGTTGTGTGTGCATTGTCGTGTGTTTGTTTTTGTTTTTATATAAATGTTTGAATAAAATGGGAGCTTTTGTAAATCCTATGTTACTTTATTTGTTTTGTGGTTTGATGTCGAAGGGAAATGTGAGATTAATTGTAGGTAACAAGCAAGAGAAGAAAGGAGCCGGTAAATGGGCCGAGAGGAAACTGAAGAGTGTGCACCACCAGTTGTTAATCAGGTGCATCCAATTCCCTTAATTATTGTATCTTGAAGTATTGTTTATCTTAAGTAGTAGGGAATTGAAATTTTGGGGATTGATTGATCACAACCTTCACATAGTTTTTTCAGAATTAATCTTTTAATAAGTATCGCCCTCCAATTCGGAAACATTGAGGACAATGTTCACTTTTAAGTGTGGGGAGGGGGAGAAAAATATACAATTCTGAAAAATGCATGTCTTTAGATATCATTTAAGTGTTGTGAAGCCAACAATTTTTTTTTTTAGTCCCCATCTGATTGTTGAATCATGAATGTTGATCCTTAGTCATGGTCATAACTCTTTAAGTTCCTCGATGTGTTTTTCCTAATGGTTGTTTTTAAGGAAAGTATGAAATGCCTAGTCAGAAAAGACAAGTAAGAGTTTAACATTTTTTGCACATTGGTAACCCATCTCCCCTTTCATTTGATAGTGAGATCTTGAGCCTTACTCCCCATAAATAATTATACATCAAAATGACCATTTGATTGAGAGTAGACCTATACATTGTTTGTTTGAGAATTTGACAGATTTGATGCATGCTAACATCATAAGAGTACTAGGTGCATGGATGATAAAGGCATTTAGGATTCCATTGTGTATTCCCCTTCCATTGTGTTTCTTCCCTACTTTATATCCATTAGTCACCCATGTTGAGCCCAATTATGTTTTCGTTTGTGAACCCTATATTGTATGTTAAGCAAACCAATTGTCAAAGTGTGATGTAAAAAAAAAAAAAACTAGCCTTGATATAAGGAGATAGAAGAAATTATGGGGTCAAATCAAGAATGTGCAAATATCCGAGAATTACTAAGAAGATGAAGAAAGGCACGAAAGAAACCCATAAGTTTATTGTTTCTTAAAAGATGAAATAATCAATTGGTTGCCGTTGTTTTTGTTTGAGCTACTCTTTAGCCTAAAAATTCCCTACCTTTACCTAAACTCAAAACCATAAGTCCTTTAGATGTGTACCCACTCGAGTATGAAGCATGATTATCTGTCAAACATATTAAAACAAGCATGTATCTCGGTCATTGAACGATTTGTGTAACCTTGAAACCGAGAAGAGTGATCCATTGTGAGGGGTGTGCAAAATTGTGAACTTGGATCTTAGTTGGTTTTGATTAGGCATATTCTTGTTTTATAAAATTGAGCAACATGTGAACTATTGGAATGTAAATCTACTGAGAGGCGTAAGTCTTGTGAGTTAGGGTATGCTTAGGGACCGCATTTGAGAATCGACAAAGAATGTGGGATGATCAGTTTTAGTTAGTTGGTTGCAATAAACAAATTTGCTTGAGGACAAGCAAAGCTCAAGTGTGGGGATGTGATGGGTTGGTAAAAGTACGAGTGTTAACAAAGCTAAATTGATTGATTAATGCATAAATGATTATGGAATTGCACTACTTTGATGTGCCTTCTGATTTTCAGGTATTAACACAAAAAGAGCGTAAATTTGGAGCTTTTGGAACATCTCGGGAGCACAAGGAGTGATAAACCGAACAAGAAAAGCTGAAATTGGTGTCCGGGTCAAGTTGGCGTCGGCCACTACAAAATCTGGCGTCGCCTACTCCATTCGCGTAGGAGGATGGTACCAAGGTGCCGTAGGACAGCGAAGTTCCTTGTAGCCAAACTTGATCTCGCGTCGGCCACTACAGAATTCCGCGTCGGCGACGCCACTCGCGTCGGCCACTACAGAATTTCGCATCGGCTACTGGACTTCCAGTCAACATTCCATTTTAATGTTTTTAATGCGTATCAAAAACGGGAGTTTTGGAATTTTCGGTTTAAAAAACACTTTGAAGGCCTATGATTAGGTATCTCTTTCACTACCAACCCATCCTATCAATCCAAATCATTCCATACAATTGAAGATCATCAAATCATCATATTGTTCAAGATTTCAAGATTTAAGACCCGTTTATTTGAAGAATCAAGCTCCATAGCCATGAGTGGCTAGTCTCTTTGTATCATGCTTAGGAAGTAAACAATTGAAGTTCTAGGGTTTAAACATTTGGGTATTTCTTTAAACTTTTGATTGTGTGATTGTGTGTTTGAACCATTGTGTTAGATTGTGATTAATCTTATGTTGAAGCCATTTTAGTTAATTGATCTTGTGCCAATTTCTAATGTCATGAACATGGTTTCTTGCTCTAACACAAACATAGGGTTGTATGTTCTAGTGGAATGAAGTGTAGTTTAATCCATTTTTGAATGTTGACGAAACTTGACACCTAAGCCTATTGAACAATCACCCCGTTAACACCGATTGTATCATAATTAACTGACCCATAGGTGTGATCTTTTTACTCATTTGTTTACAATCTAATTTGTTTTCTACCATTTTATTATAATTCAATTACAAGTTTTGTGAATTTAATCAAAACCCCTTTCAACCAAAGTCTTAAATGAACATATTGCAATCTTCATAAATAATATAGCATCTTCATAAGCACCATTGTCTAATCAACTAAACAACATTCACTAACCACACGCTCCTTAGATTGATACCATATTTACCCTAACTACCAAGGTTATTTAGGTTTTGTATGAACCTTGACGACCGGCTCATCAGTGTTTAAGGACTTAGGATTGCATTCATATGGTTCAAATGCTAATGATGATTTAGAAGAAAGTGAGGTTGTTCCTGATGAGATTGTGGATTGGAAATCGGATGATGAGGTTCTACTAAATCCTGATGAAGATATTAATGAACATGTGGTTTAAGAATATTAGACAACTCATGTTGTAGTTGATGAAGATATGGGAGAAGTATTAGACAAGAACATAGGACAGGTTGAGAATGATGCACAAGACAGTTCTTTTGATGGTGACATGTCTGATGATTCTGTGAAGAGTTTGAAGAGTCTGTGGAGGGACTAGAAGACTAAGACTAAAGAGCTGACTATAAGAAAAATGTAGGATGTGTCTCAATCCAAGCAAAGAGAAGTACGATCTAACAAGCATAAGTATGTGAAGCTCATGAAAGGTAAAAGAGTTGCAGATGAAAGTCGAGTAGATCCACGTATTGGTGGTCCATGGATGAAGATGTTTTACAAGCAAGTCAAGTATTTGAAGAAGATACCATTGAAGAAGATGCCACAGAATGTGCCTGGTATTCTGAAGTGGTGGTATGTTGACTATGACACTACAAAGGCGGTTATGGAAGGCACAGATGACAAAGACATTTTTCGGGTTTACGATTATTTGCATTTGATTAATCTATCAAAGGATGACATACTGCAGCTGCACAAGACACTGATCTTCTTTCAATAGAGATGGAGAGAAAAAGCTGCTAAGTACAAGAATGTGGTGAAGTTGTGTGTTCGACAAGGGCTGCATGCAGGATCCAAGAAGTTCAAGTGATTGTTGCTGAAGACATCTAGAGAGCCTTCATTAAGGGACAGTTTGTTGATGCATTTTTGTGGTGACAAATGTTGTGTCTATATCAGTGTTTTTGTGGTTGATAATGATTAAGTCTTTTGTAACATATCGTTAGTGTTATAATAACGAATATGGTAGTTTTTGCTTAGACCCCAACGAATATAGATAAGTAACGAAGATAGGTGGTTAGCGAAGATAAACCAATCTTCGCTAAAGGGTTAACTTCATTTTTTGTTAAGGTCCATGATCTTGTATTTGTATAAATACAAGACTTGGGGTGTAAGCTAGGGTTGTTGATTCATTAGCTAGTCAGTTGGGGAGTGTTTGTTTTCTTGTGAGAAGCTCTTCTAACCACTTATATCTGCGCTGCGTAGACGCGGGCAGATATTTGGGATGTGCAGAGTGTTTGGTTTTTAGAAGTCCTATCACTTAAAGCACTCTTTCCTTCCTCTTCCTCAAGCAGACATAAACCCAAGTCTTCAAACCTCTTCTCCATAACAAAACAGAACACACGGCTCTCTTCCTCCTAAAAAAACCCTAGCCTCCTCTCAAAACAATCTGCTCCTCTCTCCATCATCCTTAGATCTGACGGCCTCCTCCCTTCGGCCGCCTCCCTCTAGTCGACCTCCTCCCCTTCCCGTGGACTGACCTTTTCCCTCCTCCTCTCCTTCCCTCGGCCCAACCTCGTCCCTCCTCAGCCCGACCTCCTCCCTCTTCCTCCCTTCCCGGCTCGACCTCCTCTCTCCTCCTCTCCTTCCCTCCGGCCCGACAGAAATTGCACTTATCTATTTTCCTTTTTTTTTCTTTTTTGTTTTTCTAATCAGGTTTGTATTTTCATTTTTCTTTTTTTAGGTACTTTTGTTTTTCAATCTTTTTTTTTGTATTTTTTTGTGAGTATTGTATAAATATTTTTATTTGTGATTATTATGTTCTTGTTGATATTAGTTGTGAGTATTGTGTTCTTGTCGATATTCGTTGTCCATGAAGGAATTTGATTTTAGTTGCGAGTATGTATGCTTGTTGATATTAGTTGTGAGTATTGTGTTCTTGTCAATATTAATTTTCCATGAAGCATTTTGATTTTAGTTGTGAGTATATATGCTTATTGATATTAGTTGTGAGTATTGTGTTCTTGTCGATATTAGTTGTCTGTGAAGCATTTTGATTTTAGTTGTGAGTATGTATGTTTGTTGATTTTAGTTTTGAGTATTGTGTTCTTGTCGATATTAGTTGTGCATGAAGCATTTAGATTCTAGTTGTGAGTATGTATTCTTGTTGATTTTAGTTGTGAGTATTGTGTTCTTGTCGATATTAGTTGTCCAAGAAGCATTTTGATTTTAGTTGTGAGTATATATGCTTGTTGATTTTAGTTGTCCATGGGATTGTATACTTTGATTTGGACAAATAAATAATAGTGAATTCACGCCTTTTGTGTTGGTTACTTGTTTGTTATTTAATAGAAATGGGAGAGAAACAACAATGGTCAAATGAGCATATAAAATGCTTATTAGAGACCTGCATTGAAGAGATAAACAATGTGGGTAGAAAAGGATTGAGTATGCACAAAGAGTCGTGGAATAAGTTAGGAAGAGTTCTTAAGGAAAGGTTTGGGCTTGATTTGACTCAGAAACAGATGAAAAATGCGCATGACAATCTCAAAGCCAAATACATAGGATGGATGTATTTGAAAAACAAAACTTGCAACATATACAACGCTCAAACAAATACTTTTACCTTTACGAACGAGGAATAGGAAGAATTAAAAAGGTATGTTCGTATGAATATTTTTTTCACATTTAACTATAAACAAAACTTATAACATTCTTTTTACTTTCGGTTTAGGGGCATCCAAAGGCTGTATCATTGAAAGCAGTTCCATTGCCTTTTTTATAATTTTGTGTAGAATTGTTTGATGGTAATGCTGCCACTGGAAATTGCAAGTGGACCTCAACCCAAACAACATCAGTGGTTGGATCATCTTCTTGTCATCGTCCCAAACCACTTATGATTATGGACACCGTTTTGCATGACACAGAAGATGATGCCGACACTGGTCATCAGACCTTTGAGCCTACTCCCGATCCTACTTTCGAGCCTACTCCCGAGCCTAATCTAAAGAAAAAGGCAAATATTTCAAAATCATCTATAACTTCGGATGAATTAGCACGTGATATGCAAAAGGCTCTACAATATTTGATTAAAGGCAAAGAAGGGCCAGCAGTAGTTAAGTCTTCAGAGAAGCTAAAGTTTGTTGGGTTAAAACCCGATAGATCCGTTATTTTTAGCTGCTTATCATATTTTTGGTGTGTCATCAGACATGAGGGCGGCCTGGATGGCATTGCCAAAAATTCTAGAAGTATTAAAAGGGTAGATCACGAAGAACATTTTGGTTATGTTTTGTTGAAAACATTGCTTGCTTTTGTTATGTTGAAAACATTGTTTGCTTTTGTTATGTTGAAAACATTGTATGCTTTTGGTTATGTTTAATGGTTGATTATGTTTTGTTAATACATGATCATTATGGATAAAGAAAAGAAATTACTTCTCGTTATTCTTATGTACTTGGATGTCCGCTTTTTTTAAGAGAGGTTTGAAACAAATGCGAGACAATGATTCGGATATGACGGGACATAAATACACGTTAGAGTTATTGCATGGAAATCCCAAACAATGAACTGAACTACTACATATGTCTCGTGAATCCTTTGTCCGACTATGTGCACATTTTAGAATGAATTATTCATTAAAGGATAGTAAACATGTATCGGTTGAGGAGAAGATAGCTATGTTTTTTTTTTTTTTGATAATCAGTCATAATCAACGTTACGAGGTTATCAAGCGTAGATTTCAACACTCAAAGCAAACAATTCATAAATTTTTTTCTTATGAAGTCTTGGATAAAATGATGCTTTTTGCCAAAGATATGATAGTACCAACTTCATTCAATCCGAATCCAAACATTCCAGGACATAACAACAGGCTACGACAAGTTTTTAAAGGTGCGGTTGGTGCACTAGATGGAACTTTGACACATGTTGTCCCTACTAGTAAACAAGATTTATATAGGGGAAGGGGGAAAAGGGATTGTTATCAAAACGTTTTAGCAATTTGTGACTTCAACATGATTTTTACGTTCATTTTGGCCGGTTGGGAAGGGGTAGCACATGATGCTAGAATATTGTCAAGGGCATTATTGGATCCACATGCACCATTTCCGATTCCAGGTATGTTTATGGTTTGTTAAATATTTCTATCTTAGTTTAATACCTTAATTAATTGTATTTATTTGCAGAGAAATATTATGTTTGTGATACCGCGTATGTGCACGTTGATGCTAATGACGAAGAGGTTGAGGTACACAGTATTGCATTGAATTGGGAATATATGACCAGTTACGAGATGAAATTGTCGAGCAGTTAATGCAAAGTATGGAATAAATTATTTGAAAAATTGTTATTGTTATTTAAAATAATGTTATTGTTGTTATTTCAGTGTTCTAGAACTCTTATTTAAATTTAAATGTTAAAAAATTGATTGCTTTAAAAAATCAGTTTATTTAAATCTCAATTTATTCAGCAGCTTACAGAAGTTAAAAAACAAACAACCTTCCTCTTGCAGACTGCAGACCTTTGGTCCACCTCTTCTTGCAGATGTGGTCCGCAGACTACAGACCTTTTGCCTCAGAAAAACAAACAGCACCTTGGTATAATTGATTGTATTCCCACTGAAAGTTAATTAATAGATACCAACAGTTTTAAAGTAATCTTTGTGTGATTCGTGTTCTTATGTTTGTTGCATAAACATCAATTAGAGGATTCCGCACTCTAATTGATCTGACTAATCTTCTCACCGATCTATTCAAAGGACTTACAATGGTAGTGTCCACATGGTAGAAAATGCCTTCAGGAACTTGAACCACTACGATCTTATAGGCGACGAAAACCGCGTCTAACGCTTAACTTTATACTAGTGCTTGTAACTTTAATTAAATTGTTAGCATAATTTAATGGTTGGTGAATTTTAGATGTATAGTTAAAACATTAAAAATCCGAAAATTATTATCAGTTAGAAAAACATGAAGGTTTTTTTCTTCTCTCGGTTGCATGTAAACTACAACTAAAGTTGTCACAATTTAGTGACATATTAACAGTCGCTACCCAGTCACAAATAGGTTTGCTGCAACCTCATCTCAACACTATTCAAAAGATTTGAGACAAGTCAGAATTCCAATAGAAAATCAAGATTACCCACAAAGAATGTTGCGGCCTCCTTTTCGATTGCAAAATATCTTTTGCTACTGAAAAGTCTTATCGCAATTGGCTAGATTTCTAGTAGCTGTGCTAAACCCACGAAATAAATAGTCAATGGATGATTTCCGTACTTAATATTCAAATTTATTTGATATGCATGCGAACTTAAAGAAGCTGAAGATACAACATATAACGAATGCAAATACTTGGAATTGACAAGGAGACCAAGATGTTCATTCACATAAACTTTATGTTATCACTCTTCTACACTTGAATACAATAGAAACTAAGATTCGAAGATGTAACTGATTTTCACCACTCCAACCTTGATATTATTCTCTTAAATATATGTCCCCCTACCCTAGTAAGAAAGTTTTCTTTGTATTTGCCAAATATCGGTAAATATGTCGAGCTCAAAAGATCCATCATGAGAGGGAACTGTAGACCAACAAAAAAAGCAATTGGAATGAAAGCTAATCCACATATTGGAGCAAGCATCCATAGTTTTCCATCACAAAAGACAAGGAATAAAGTTGCACCAAAGGCAACCATCATGGTTGTTGTAGAGAGTAATAAGGAGAAAAGCCCAATAAACAATCTCCTTGGCAAGCTGACTAAAAAGTCATTCTCAGAAAAACGTGCTGTTAAGATGGACAAGAACACTAGTAATGCGGTACTGGATGCGAATAGTGATATTGCATCTGATATAGCAAAAACTATGAATGCAGGTTTGTTTTTAAACAAAGGGGTCCCTTTGTCTTGATTGCTTCCCCCCGGTACAGTAATTGCAGCTGCAAATACAATTGTGGTAATAAGGGCAGCAGTGATGCTACAAGACTCTGCTGTGGTTTTCATCCACTTCTCTCCTTCCTTCACTAATTCTTTGTGTTCTCTTGTGAAAATCATATCTGGTGTCTCTTTAAAGATGTTCTCTTCAGTAATAAATGCAGGAGAGACAAGTTTCTTCACTTCCTGTAAGTACAGTTTAACTTGAGTATGTTACTAGAAAATAAATTAAGGACTCACATATGATTGATAGTGTAATTATTATGCACCTCACGCCATTGAAGCTCCCGTTGAAGTTGTAATGCGGCACCTGTTCTCTGATTGAGTACACTTGAAGGAGCCAATCTTCCGACCAAATGCAAGATATTGTTTTTAGAAGAATCTACAGTGGTTCTATAGATATTCTTACGCTTCCCAATGTCATAGATACGGTTGTAGATTCTTTCAGAACGGTTTATTATAGCTAACTGAATAAAGTCATACCCATTTTTATCTGTACACTGTGGTACTCCATCTGATCTTTTTAAAATCTCATCAACAACTTTAAAAGCATTACAACGTGCAGCCTCAAGAATTGGTCGGGTATAATTGGGGTGATGAGTACCAGAGTAACGGCACTTGCCTATTATATCACATACCAGTTCTAGAACCTTTTCCGCTTCATCCCATTCCTTCTTTTTGTGCTGGATATGCTTGATGGGTGGAACTAGTCAGAAAATTATCATTTCATTACATGATTATCAATTTTAACATAAAGTTTAGAACTAAATTATTAGTGAATTTACTCCATACTCTTACCAGCAATCTTTGCACCCTCCCAACATAGGTTATATAGCAAAAGGAATGATGACCAAACGATGAATACAACCGATATTACAGTTAAAAATGACAATGTAATCGTGACTAGAACTGCATATATAAGGACAAAAATGTTATTAGACAAATATACATTTTTAGTTCAAAATATGTTTTGTTTACCTGTAATAGTCATCAATGATATTAGTACTGAAATAATCCCCTGAGGGATTCCTTTTCCTGTGGGGAGAAAACGATCTTGTATAAGGTGTCCATGAAAGAGTAGTTGAAACATAAACTCCACAGCTAATACTCCTAAGAACGCGAAAGGCAAAAGCAGAGCTAAAAGAGAAAAACCACAACAATCCATCACCATTAAACTAGAAGTCAGAGATAAATATATTAAAAAAAAAGGCGTCGTCCCAGGCTCCCCAAATTTCCCCGTGTTCCAATCAGCGCCACATTAGTTTTTTCCTCCACGTTTCCCGGCTTTCCCAAATTTTCCCGGGAATGCACGGTGTTGCCCCAGTTTTCTCCAAAATTCTCCAAAACAAAATTATATTAATGTTTAATGCTTTAAAATCTTTCCCTGAGAACCGGTGCCAACTCCCAAATTTCCGGTGTATATTTTCTCCCCAAATTTGGTGGTACGGTGTGCCCACCCAGGGCCGGCCTCTCCCGTGTCTCACCAAGCCCCACTCAGTAAATGCTGTAGTAGATGATAAATAAGAAACATACACGGAGGATATATAAGTGTTTCCCAATAGTCTAGCCCACTTGGAAAGGTTTTAGTTAAAGCCATGAGTACTTCGTCACTTTTTGAAGCAGCCACTGGAAACTTTGGTACCAATTCTGATGCTAAACCTACAAGCATAAACAACAAAATAGCTATGTGCCATAATTTTATGTTTACATATATGTTGTCTACTTACTGTAATCTTTTGCGGAAATAGCATTAATAAGAAGGCGGACGGCAATTTCATCATCAAGTTTGTCAACAGAGCCGATTAATTGCAACTCGGTTTTGTCCTCATCATCGACAGCTTTCATTAAATATCCAATGGTATGAAGATGCATATATTCATAAGCTACTTGCAGAGGTTCTTTATCATTACAGTCTTTAATTCGTAACAATTTATGGTTCTTCTTAACCAGAAGATCTGCTGCGTCTTTGTTCCCAACAATAGCAGCAATGTGCAGCGCGGTGCTTCCATCAGAGTCTCTCCGTTTAAGTACTTGTTCGTCATTTATATACGACAACAATGTTTTCACGATGTCATTATGACCTATTTCAACAGCAATGTGAAGTACTGTGCTACCATCACTACTAATTGGCTCTGCAGCTAGACCTTCATCTCTTTTTAGTAAGGATTCTACTTTTGTCCAATTCCCATTTATTGTAGCTTCGCGTAAACTGTTCTTGATATTAACGTGGTTTTGAATACCATTATCCACTATTACATGTACTGAATTTGTGTCTTCTTCAATTGTGTTTGTTTCTGCTGCAACAGTACCTACATCTTCTGTTTCTGTTTTTCCATCTGAAATTGAATCTGTATAATGTTTCAAATATCATATTAGTGACTACCTAAGAAGAAATTTAAACATTCACCTTTTTTATGCAGATTAGATATGGTTTTACAAAAACTAGTTATGAAATGTGCAAATAAACAATCACATTTGCGGATCATATTCAATAGACACGGAAAAGGAAAGTACAATATTGTGAGTGAATGTTTTCTATGCCTTTGTTATAAAGTTTGTCAATAATTTCTGAACATGAACCCTAAATAGAAAAGACCAGCTCAAGACTCAAGCTAAACGAGTTGAGTTCCGGAGTGGACAAGTTTAATCACCAAAATAAACATCTTTGGAGGCTAATGTGTAGGGGAAAGGAAGGAAAAGGCTAAGGGGATGGAGGAAGCCCCTACAAATTATCCTCGATAAATATGTTAATTTTGGTCGGCTAAGTAGAATGAGGAAGCCCCTACTTTAGCTTCCACATAGGAATGACAATCAAATCTGAACTCGATCGGTAAACCCGAAACTCGACACATTTGGGACGGTTTTAGGGTCGGTTAATTGTGTTGGTTCAGGCCCTAGATCACTCCCTCACTCACACTCAAAATATACGTAGAAAAGAAAAAATAGAACGATGGAACTTGCTGCATACTTTTATTAATAAGATGGGCTATATATATAGCCTTACACACATTGAAAACATACCTACCTTCACTGGCGGAGGGAGGGGAGGGACCAAGGGGTGCCCAGCCTCCCCCAATGACCCAAATTTAATTAAGTTCTTATGGTCCATATTCAATAAAATTGTATCAAGCCCCCTTTAAGGTCCACTCCACTCTTCACTATATCCTTTTTTTTTTGTATCAAGCCCCCGTTAAGGCTCACTCCACTCTCCACTATATCCTTCTTCTTTTTTTCTTTTTATTGTATCAAGCCCCTCTTAAGGCTCACTCCACTCTCCACTAATAATAATAGTTTATTATGTTGTTCGATTTTTTTTAATGAGTACTAGTTTAAATAATCTAAGCTCCCTTATTTTGAAATCCTGGCTCCGCCTCTGCTACTTTGCTTTATTTTTGCAACTACTACCTAAAGACCAGGTACAAAGACTAACCCATTCTTTTACTCAACGTTCATTTCACAGACTTGGTCAAACTCCACTTCTTTATTCTTTCAATCACCACCAAGTCAATATAAAAATACTAACTAAAACTTATGTGTGCATGGACTCAAATATCATATGCAAGACATAATATTAAACTATGACCCATTAGATAACTATGTCAAGATTAATCCAACATTCACCCCCTTAATCTTGATACATTCCTTCTTTATTCGTTCACCCCCTTAATGTGATCTCGATTCTTACTACTTGCTTCGTTCTTGCTTGCGTTCGATCTTTCTTTTCTTGCTAACTTGCTATTCGAATTTCGAACCATACGGTTCGGTCTTTCTCTTTCTTTACGAGCAACACGTGTCCGCTCCTTTCTTTCTTTCGTTTGGTTGTCGATTTCATTCTTTCTTTCTAATCAACATCCATTCTTTCTTCTTTCTTAACGATGCATGTTCTTTCTTACGCCCCGATCTCTTTCTTTCTCACGAAGCGACGCCGGCCTCTTCTTTCTTCTTTCTTTTGGCGCCTCTTCTTTCTTTCTTTCTTTCTTTCTTTCTTAAGGATTCAAAGATTTGAATCCGACTTTCTTTCTGGATCAACGAACCCGAGTGGCACTCGTCTTTCTTTCTTCACGGTACCGACTTTCTTTCTTTCTCCAGTCGTTAGTCTTTCTTTCTTTCTCTTTCAGCAGCTTATTTCACTTTCTACTACCTTTTTTTTTCTTTATTCTTCATTCACTTTCTTTAAACATACTTTTTGCTTTCTTGTTATTTGTTGCAAACAGAACAGTTTTACATGCTTTCAAAAACCATACCACTTGTAAAACTTTCTCGGTTCTTACGATCAGATTTCTTGAACCTGAATACTTGGCTGATCTTGCTTCCCGACAATCACTTTTACCTGCTGCAATCTTCTTCTTCTCGGATGCTTACTTTCTTCCTTCTAGCTAGGCGACGGGCTGGCTTCCTTTCTTGCTGCTTTGAAACAGTCGTTTTTTTTCTTCAACAAATCAGCCAATTCAAACTGATCTTCACTGCTGTCTCGTTCTTTCTTTACCGTGACGACAATCATCTCTACAAAATAAAGTGCTTCTCTTTTGCGACCTTCTTTTCTGCTTTCTTTCAGTTCATTCTCTTCTCAGATTCACAAGAATAATCAATCCTTCCTTCTTTCTCTTCAACTCACACAGGGCTGCTGCTCCTCCTCTTTCTTATCTCCAATAACAATTTTAATCTCTCTTCTCAGCCCTGTTTTCGCAGCTTCAAGGGAGAAGATACTGGTTGATGACGTCAGCGGCGAGAATATCGTCGGAGATTGGAAGGTCCGGCAGGTTCATTAGGATAACCACCACCCATATCTTTGAATGTTTGAGTGATAACTGTGACTGATAATTGGTTTTGTGTCTTCTATTTATATTGTTAGAAAACTAACAGTTTGAAAAGTAGCTATTTGAAAACTTGCCGTTGGAATAGTAGCTGTTTGATACTAGCCGTTGGAATAGTAATCGTTTGAAAACTAGCCATTGGAATAGTAACTGTTTGAAAACTAGCTTGTGAATATTATTTTTTAATCAATATTAAATATTATTAAATATTTCATATTATTTTTAATTTAATAAAGTTTCTTTTAATATTTTTATTATTATTATTAATATTAATATTATTATTTAAATAAAAAAACAATAATTAAGCAATGATTATCCAATTATTATTATTAGGTATGTCCATCATAAGCTAACTCATAATGTTTGATTTATTTTCTTGTTCTTCATAGTCAACCATAAATAATATGTTAACTTTATTGAGATTTGGCTTATACAAGCTTTTAAGTTTTAATTAATTTAGTAGGAATAGTTTACTGTAATTGGTTTTTTATCATTATTCCTAAAGACTTTTGAGTTCAAATTTATTGATAAGAAAAGAATCATGACCATTGTCGAGATTCGCCGTGTCTCATTTCTTACAAATAGAGTTGCTGTTGTAATACAAATTCATGTATATTCATGTATGTGCTCTCATACCAGTATCTATTTTAAATGAACAAGTTGGTGAATTTGAGTTTTATTCAATGAATGATGCCTTTTTCTTGTAGCTAAGCCACTTTTTTAGTTTTTTATATTTATGAGAGTGGCTTTCAGTAAAGACAAATGAGTATGAACATGACTACCAATATTAACTCAAAGTATTGGTCAACTGACCATAATAATTCACCAACTCTTGTGCATAATTAAAAAAGATAACAACAGGCTGGATGTATGAGAAAAAAAAAAGTAATATCACGTTATGCAATGAAATACTTGTGTATTTTTAATTATATTAACCTTTTTTTTCTTACTTTTGGAGGTTTCAAAATGAAACGAGGGGCTGAAACAAATCCAGCTAGTTCAATGCAAGGCTCAACATCGACTCTAAGGAAACAGGGAGGTACAAGTCAGTCTACACAAGAATATGTTAACCTTGATGGAGAAGAGAATGAAGATGTACCTCATGATCAAAATGTTAATGAGGTTGCAAGTATAGAAGAGGATGATAAAAATGTCAACGATGGTGAAGAAGATGTTAAACAAAAGGGTAAACGTCAAAAGAAATCAGTGGTATGGGAGGAGTTTATTGAAGTTACCAACACCGATGGTAAGCAAAAAGTCGAATGCATTCATTGCAACACACGTCTGGCTATAAGTAAAGGCAAGCCAACATCAGCATGGATAAGGCACATGAAAGTTTGTCTGAAGCGTAAAGAATACATGAGGACCCAGCGGTTGCTAAACTTTCAACCAGTTGATGAAGAAATGGCACACAATAAGCCTTCTATGTTGGTTGACCCTAATGCTAAGTATGATGCTAACAAGATGAGGGAATCTATAGCACACTGGTTAATGGCAACTGAGCAGCCGTTTACCACCGTTGAAGATGATATGTTTGTCTACATGATGAAGTTTATCAGTTACTTTGGGTTAAAGTTATTTTGTATTAGTTTCGTAACTTATGATATTCAGTTTATCAGTTATTTTCGTTTGGTTTTGTAAGTATGCATGGTTGAAGTTATTTCAAGTAGACTTGCCCAGATCATTTTTGCATGATGTTGAGATTTTTGTATTATTTTTGAATGGTCTAAATGTTGTTTTTTAGTTCACAAACTGTGAACTTAGTGGCACAATACTTGAGTCAAGCCTAAGCTCATTAACGGCATATAAACGAGCTTGAGCCGAGCTTAGCTCGTGTGAACTTAGTGCCACAATACTTGAATCGAGCTTGTGAGCCGAGCTCGAGCTCTTAGTTTCACCAGCGAGCCGAGCTCGATCCGAGCTCGAGCTCGAGCTTATGAATATTGTGGCGAGCCGAGCTCGAGTAGTGTATAGCTCGGGCTCGGCTCGGCTCGTTTGCACCCCTAGTTACGACATACTTGCAAAACGATAATCCAACGCAACACATAAATTAAATATATATCATGTTCCGAATCATTCTGCAACAAGGAAAAGCAAGTTATATGCAATTAGTGTCTTTTTATACGCAAAACTTCAGGTTTTAAACTGTTCTAACCATTGAAACCCCAAAGCATAACACTCCAATCTTCGTTTTTTTTTAACCACAAACGCCTCATTTCCAACAAATTTCAAAAAAAGGAACTAACTAATATCCCGGTTAAGTTTAAAAGAAGCATAGTCATCCGAAGAATTATGTAAGACATTGAGAAATAAATAGAGAAACATGTCTTATATAAAGGCGTACCTTCATGTAAACACATAGCAGGATCATAGATGGATTTAAGTTTTTCCCAAACAGCTTTAGCGGAACCGAGATTGTGGACATCTGCAAGTACATCTTCATTAACAGAACCCAAAATCCAACCTTTCGCAAGACTGTCGTATTGCCTCACTATTTCTGTACCAGAGTATCTTGGGCCGACAAACGCGGGATCCACAATGCCACCCATATTGTTACTGTCCAACAGGCAAAGCATTTGTGACTTCCAAACATTGTAGTTTCTGTCGCCTGAAAGTTTGACGGAAACAAAGTTGGATACATTAGTATGTGATGCATATAAATACTCATAGTCTTGTATTGGTGCTGGAGCACTCATGTTAACAAAGTTTATAGATTTTCAAGAGAGGGGGGAGGGGGGAGAGGGGGGCGCTTGTGTCATTCGATCTACTTCACTCCTCTTTTTATACGAGAGGGAGGGGATTTGCTTCTCATCTATAATCTATAATAATAATAATAACTTATAATAAAAAATTTGAATATTAATGAGGTGGCATTTAATGGAGGCTCAACCCTTCTTCTTTGAATGTGCC
Organism: Ambrosia x helenae; assembly: GCA_030844895.1. NCBI lineage: Eukaryota > Viridiplantae > Streptophyta > Magnoliopsida > Asterales > Asteraceae > Ambrosia > Ambrosia x helenae. The sequence goes on from JAUTDX010000635.1 coordinate 77,279, forward strand.
ACGTGACATGTTAAGGTGAGAGTTTTCAATTTATTTTTTTATTTTGTTTTTATCCATTCTCCTACACTTATCTAACCCTAATCTCTTTAAGAATTTAAAAACAAATTTAGATTTTTCTCTCTAATGTTTCCTCCCATCATTTTTAAAACGTTAATATCTTTTATATACGAGAATCTTTAAAGAAAAAAATTACACCAAATTAACGAGCGTTTTATTATCTTTCCAACGAGTACCATAGTGCTATATAAAAAACGGAGAAAAAAACGACTATTTTTTATGAGGTTTCGTTCATACAGGAAAAAAAAACACAAAGTGTTCAGGTTATTCATTAATCATGTTTTTTCTTTTAAACCAGGTTCTTATATACAATGTTGAAATTTAGCCCAATCGCCATGCTATCATTGGAATTTTACTCTTCTAAAGATGGATAGGTATACTTAATCAAGAGAAGCTACGAGAAAGAATCGCGCAACACTGCAACACATGGTGTCACCTTATAGCAAGGTTATTTTTTTATTCATTTAATTACAAGAGTAATAATTATTACTATTAGTATTAGTATTATAAAAATGGTTATATTTTTCAACCCTGGGACACTCCCGGGATAAAAGCTAGTAGGTAATATTACAAAAACAACCCTGTTGACCTAAGGCTATACGGTGTGGTCATCACGACTTGAACCGACACGTGAATTCAAGTCATCTTTAGTTATTTAAACAACTATGGATGGGGTGGTGGTGACGTGAACGATTACCGCGTGGCCTATACGTCACCTTGAGTTTTTTATAAACATGTCTAAGTATTTAAAACAAAAATAAAAAAAAACATTGCGACTAAATAAAACATCACATTTTAAAATAAAAAAACATTACACTAAAATATGACATTACAATAAAATAAAAGATTACATAAATTAAAAAACACATTAACTAAAATTTAAAAATAATTCGGTCGTAACATTTCCCACACCGACACGTACTCGAACTCGTCATCGTACTCAAAATAGTAATCAATTTGAGTCACCTTTATGGCGACTTCTTCTGACTCCATTGGCGAGTCCTCCGTGTTCACCTTGAACATCTCCTCAAATATCTCACTCTTTGATTCGATGTCCAAATACTTGTGATGAATTTTATCACTAGTGTTGTTTGTTTCACTGTCAAGTAATTCGCGAAATTCCGCCAATACTTTAACCCCAAAGGGGATAGAACGAAGCGTAGTGAATACTCTAGTGTTTTCGCGAACGATGATCCACCCCAAGGTTAGGGCTAACACTTCTTCATCGGTCCACGGCTGATCTATATCGCTACCGGTTAGGGCTGTTCAAAACGCTCGACGCTCGCCGATCGCTCGCCGCTCGTTCGGAATTTGCTCAGAAATTGCTCGCTCGATTTTCCGCTCGGTTGTATATGAGCCGATCGGCTCGGTTCGGTTTGTAAATGAGCCAAGCACGAGCAAAGACACGCTCGGCTCGGTTCGGCTCGAATAAATTTTTATTTATTTAATAATAAATATACATACAATTTCCAGATAAATTTATGGCTTTATATATAAGATTCTATTGGATTTGACTCAGTATATGCAAACTAAATATAACCAACCCACTTAATACAATAAAAAAATTAGCACTAGATTTAATAGTAAAACAATAAGTCATGAGGTGACAGTCTTGACTTCTTTACGTTAATAGTCGTCCATCGTTAATTGTCGCTTGATATCACACCTACGTCAAAATTCAACAATTGTTATGTGATTTATGCTCATCACTTCACCAGCCTCAATCTAAGCCTCATTTTTGGACACTGAATCTCAATATTAGTGCTATCATCGGACATTTTAACCTTAGTTGTCACCCGACAATGAAACATCGAAGGAAACATCCCAATTTTATAATCGTCCATATTATTCTCCGCTTGATTCTCGCTCGGCGCTCGCTCGGAAAATTTTCGCTCGAAGAATGCTCGTTCGGTTTTCGGCTCGATTATAAACGAGCCGCTCTGCTCGGTTCAGTTTGTAAACGAGCCAAGCACGAGCAAAGCTTCGTTCGGATCGGCTCGGCTCGTGAACAGCCCTACTACCGGTTTGTTGGTGTAGGGTATATAATATGATGTGGGATAAGTTGTGGGTTAAGATGTGGGGCAAAAGGTGGGGTTATATAGTGTATAAAAAAATAAATGTAGTTGGTGTGGTTTAAAAAATGACTCAACCAATTAAAAACGTCAACGTAGGAGTATACATAAATGACCATTAGCCATTGATTTTCTTATGCTTTGAGCTTTCTCTTTGTATTATAATGATGTTTGAAAATTGTGTTATAATAATTATTTTTCAACTGATCTTTTTTTTTTTTAATCATGAGTCTAAGTTTGGTATAACAGATTTGTTATGATAATTGTACATTTCATTAACTCGGGGTCAACTTATGATATGTGAGAGTTCTTCGTCTTTGCTTTGGAACTTTAATTAGGTCTTGAGGTATACTTTAACCCTTCTTAATTTCACATAAATTTCACATCACTCGTTTTTTCCCATTTTACGCCACCTCACCTCAAAAAATAGTTTAATTCTATTCACATGTATTTTTAATGATTTTTGGTTTAAAAAATGAAACAAAATAATTAAATCTCTTAAAATTCCGTTAACATATAATCCCTTTAACACTCCTTAACACAAGTAGGGAGTTTCGTACAAGATTAGTAAACATGGCATGTTTTCATTAACGCCGCCCAAATGTTATAGCACACCCCATAGACTTACTTGAGACGGGTCTTAACCTAACCTATTAATCTATAATAACTTATAATAAAAGAATTGAACTTTGATGATGTGGCATTCAATGGAGGCCTCAATCCCTCCTTGAATATGCCATGTGGCATCATGTAGGATTTTTTTAATTTTTGAGTTTTTTTAATAAATCTATATATATATTATAATTATTTTAGGAAAAGATAATAATTTAAAAACAAAATTAAATTTTCTCTCTAATGTTTCCTCCTATAACTTTTAAACGTTAATATCTTTTATATACGAGATTTTTTAAAGAAAAAAATTACACCAAATTAACGAGCGTTTTATTATCTTTCCAACGAGTACCATAGTGCTAAATAAAAAACGGAGAAAAAAGATAACTACTTTTGTGGGATTTTGTTTTTAAATATATTTTATTCTACTAATAAATCACAAACGATAAACATAACTTCATAGGCAGAGATTCTTTTTTTTATATTTGAATATGATAACTTATGGCAGAAATTTGTTTAAAATAAATAATAATAATAATAATAATAATAATATTCATTAATCATGTATTGGCAAAGCATTAATTATGTTGTCATATTAGATATTTTATTATGTTATATTAGATATTTCAACCCCGGGACACTCCCGGGATAAAAGCTAGTTAATAAATAAAAATAAGCCTCCTCAATTTATTACATAAGTTTAATGTTATCTATAACTTATAATAAAAGAATTGAACTTTGATGATTTGGCATTCAATAAAGGTCTCAACCCCTCCTTAAATGTGCCACGTGGCATCATGTAGGATTTTTTAATTTTTGAGTTTTTTTAATAAATCTATATATATTATAATTATTTTAGGAAAAGATAAGAATTTTAAAACAAAATTAAATTTTCTCTCTAATGTTTCCTCCCATAACTTTTAAACGTTAATATCTTTTATATACGAGATTTTTTAAAGAAAAAAATTACACCAAATTAACGAGCGTTTTATTATCTTTCCAACGAGTACCATAGTGCTATATAAAAACGGAGAAAAAAACAACTATTTTTGTGGGGTTTTGTTTTCAAATATATTTTACTCTACTAATAAATCACAAACGATAAACATAACTTCATAGGCAGAGATTCTTTTTTTTTTATATTTGAATATGATAACTTATGGCAGGAATTTGTTTAAAATAAATAATAATAATAATATGGGTTACGTTATTCTACAAAGGCTACAAAAAATGAGAAGAGTGAGAAGGATACAAAAAACATAATAGATAATGAATATGACACTATGAGCCACAAAATATAACACAGTGCCAAAAAATATAACACAATGCTGAAGAAAAAAGACACAATGAATTGAAAAAATGACACAATGATAAAAATAAGAAAAAGACACGTACATAAAAGATACAATGATATAATGCATATTCTAAAAACTACAAGCTAAAACCCCAAAAAACGAAGATCTAAAAACTAACGTCGTAGGGTTCGATAAGACGATTCCAATGCCGCTTAAATGAGTTCAATCGGAGTCTGTTTGATACCCTTCCTACGACTTCCTATTTTTTCTTTCACTGTGTATTTGATCCCAACCCATAATAATATTATTATTATTCATTAATCATGTATTGGCAAATCATTAATTATGTTGTCATATCAGATATTTTATTATGTTATATTAGATATTTCAACCCCGGGACACTCCCGGAATAAAAGCTAGTATACTTAATAACAAAAAGTTACGTGTTTAATAATCTCGTGTGGGTTAAATAAAGATGTGTATCATATGAAAAGAATAGAAGATAATGTAATATGTAACATATACAACCTTCAAGATATATCATTTAAAAAAAGGAACTTTTATGTCATAGTTATAAACTTTGTAAAGTTAATTTTTAGAATATTTGTTTCAGCTGGGCATTATTTTTTTTATGTAATTTATTAATGTTGAGACTTAGTCGATCTAAAACGGAATATCTTCACTATGACTTTAGTGGTACGACTGTAGATAAAGACACTCATGTCACCATCGAAGGTCAAGTGGTTCCGCAAACAACACAGTTCAAATATCTAGGGTCGGTTGCACATAGCGATGGGGATACAGATAGTGATGTGGGACACAGAGTTTAGACAGGCTAGTGTAGGCGGAGGGCAACCTTGGGGATATTTGTAGATGCATATGTGTGGCTATCGCTTTGGATTAATCAAGATTGGCGAATAAAAGTTGAAGTTTTGAAGACTAACATGTTCATTCGACCAGTCGGGTGGTCGAATGTATTTCATGAGGGTCAAACGAGTTTAGTAGTTTATCAGTTTGTTTATTTTGTAGTTCATTCGAGCCACGTAGAGGTCGAGTGAGTTCATTCGACCAATGCAGAGGTCGAATGGAGAAGTCTATATATAGTTTGAAATTAGTTCAAACTAATCAGTTGGTCGTGTGTGTTACTGTGTGTTTTGTGTGTGAGTTCTAGAAGGTTCTGATTGTTAGGTTTTTATTAATATTCTAACTTGTAAACGTTTTATGATCATTATATTAATGGAAATCATGTTGAAATGTGTCTTAACGTGTTCTGATCTGATTATTATCATTTTGCATGTGATCTAGGGTTTTCGCACCTGGATTACTTATACTTGTGTGATATTTGTGTTGATTTCATAAAAACCGATCCTTTCCAATATTGTGTGATAAGAACTTCCCAATTGCATTGAAGGGGAAATTCTATAAGGTTGTAGTCCGACCGGCTATGCTATATGGACAGCAGCATGGTTAACCTTGTTGGGACATCTGATGTGACGTCTGGCCCTTTGCAAAGCGACGTATGGTGTACTGTGCAGTGTACAATACCTCTTACGGTACTATACAGCATGTGCAGCATGGAAGCTATCACGTCGTTGTGCTTGAGACAGAGTTGTTGTAACAACCTGCCACGCGTCACTATTTGTTTGGCTGAGCATGCACCCAGGTCTGACAGGATCTTCTTGAGCTTGGATCTTCTGTACATCCTCTTACTTGCATACAATGTTGTCTGTTTGTATGCGCATGAGGGACACACCATTGAATGTGTTGTTGCTGACATCTTCTTCATTAAGTGCTTGTGCGCTGTACTTTGTAACCAGTGATATGTATCCACGTTGAGAGTTGTCTGCGCATGATCCTCCGCGGGATGCTGTGCAAACTACTTGACTTGAGTTGTTTATGGGATAGGGTTATCCTTAATTGCCCCAGGATTGGTACCTTATCCCTTCTATTATCATTAATGTTCTTTTATTTAATATGTTATTAAATATAAGATATAACTAATTTTCTATAAAATTCATTTGGTTAATGATATAATAATCATCCATAGTCAAATAATAAGTATCCATAATTAAATTTACAATAAATATCTAAAAGTATATTTTTAATACCATTATCAATTCTAATATGAAGTTACAAATATTTGTTCTGATGTAAGATAGAAATTAATGTACAATAATATGATAAAGCAACAGTTTTTAATCATTTGAATAAGAATGAAAATGCATATTAAAGAGAAAATTTACGTTTGGATGAGGTGCAGAGACAGAAACAACCATTGCAGGGTGTGACTGTAGTGGTTGAAGGTGTAGTTTTCCTAAAAATGACTGGTTTTGACCTATTTTGCTCTGACTGAAAACAAAACTCTCATTTACAGTTTCATTTAGTGTAAATAATTTATTAGAAATTTGTGTATCACATGGGTTTATAACATCATTTTTGTTTATTACTTATTAATAGGTTAGATAATTTAATGTACATGAGGTTGGATTAATAAAATATTAAATGGTTTTTAATAATAAAAAATATAAAAATAATTAGTTAAGAAAATAAATATTAAATATATAAAAGATAAACGTGAAAATATGATTTAATAATATTATTTCATATGAGAGAAAATCGACATAATCATAAGATTTTTATTTCTTATATAATAAAGTAAAGATAAAGATAAAAATAAAGATTACTAATTAATAAATATTGAGTTAATTGGATTATTTATACCCTAAAAGTTTTGATGGGAATTCAAGGGTGGGATGGGTTCATCAAGTGACATGTGTCCATACCCCCATTCATTATATTATATATACTAGATTATACCCCGGGAGCGTCCCGGGATTGACAAATTTAATATGACACATCAACTTTACATATGAAATAGACTGATGCACTTCACATGTACGTTTACATGTAAGAAAGCTTCGGGTGGCACCTAATCTAAAACAATTAGCAATGTTAACACTTAACCTAAAATAGTGTATAACTCCATTGTTAACAATTAACCTTAAACCATGTATAATTCTAGTGTTAACATCTAACTTAAAACAATGCATATCTCTAATATTAATACCTACCCTAAAACAATGTACAACTCCAATGCTAATAACTAACCTAAAACAATGTATAACTCCAATGTAGCTATAATATTAACAGCTATCCTAAAGGCTAAAAAAACGTACAATTCTAACATAGTAATGTTGATACCTAACCTAAAACAATGTATAACTCTAACATTAATACCTATCATACAGGCTAAAAAAATGCATAACTCTAATATCAATATTCGATACCTAACCTAAAAAAAGTCTATAAACCCAAAGCTAACACCTAATACTTCCACATAAAGAAGTACTAAAAACCTAAGTCAAGACTCACAATCAAAATACAAACTAATTCATTAAAATATCAAACAAAACATTCCTATAACTTAAAACATTACGCACACACATACCATCTACACCTATTATTATTATTATTATTATTATTATTATTATTATTATTATTATTATTATTATTATTATTATTATTATTATTATTATTATTATAAAAGCAAAGGTGCACCACACCAGTCAAATGGAAGAAGCAGAATTTCTGCATACTTAAGAGAGAGAGAGAGAGTCACGTAGAGAGAGAGAAAGGAACAGAGGAGAGAGAAAGAAATTTACCTGTCATTTAATTCCGGGATAGATAAATGTAATATGAAGTGATAAAATATGTGTTATTATGTAACATAAAAATTAATGTACTATAATATGAGAAAACAACAATTTTAATCATGTGAATAAGAATGAAAATGTATATTAAAAAGAAGTTGTATGTTTGGATGAGGAGCAGAACTAGAAACAACCATTGCATGACGTGATTAAGGCGGTGGTCTTGAAGGTGTGACTTTTTTTAGAAAGGATTGGTTTTACCTACTCTGTTCTTAATGAAAATAAAATTCTTAGTTTGAACATGATTAATGAATTGCCTAGACATGATTAATGAATTACCAGAACACGTGACATACCCAAGAGGGATGATGACCTTATTAAGTGTCATATAAGATTTTATGTTTTGGAATATATATATATACACACAAATATAGATATAAATCCTTCAAATTGTATTAAATTAGCGAACTTTAGTGGCCTTCTAATGCAAATTTACAATGTTTTCAGAACCGCACGTCGAACCGGAGTCCCGCGGTTACCGGTCTGATCGGTCTAACGAACCAGCCCAAAATACAAACCAACACCCCAAAAAATAAAACAATAAATAAAAGAAAACGGTCCGACCCCCTTAAATCCCGGTTCGACCGGCCGGGTCACCGGGACAATGCCGGTTCAGTGCAATAGCGGTCCGATGTATCAACCCGAACCGGCCGGGGGTCCGTTTCCCGGTCTGACTGGTCGTACGGCCGGTCCGGGTTTCAAAACCTTGCTAATTTATGCAAGGGGTTATGGTGTGTCATTTGGTTATTTAGTTCAATAAAAGAAAAGATATAATAATTAATTTCGTTCCTTTCAATTTCATTTTTGTTTAATACAAGAAAGTGACTTATATATTATAAAATTTGACTATATAAGTACTATTATATTATTCTATAAAACATAAATAATTAATAAAGCTGACCAAAACACAAATAAAAACATTATTCATATCTACTATGAAACATAAATATAATAAAAATATAATAAAGCTGACCAAAACACAAATAAAGCTATTCATCATATCTACGAATACTACCGACATTCGTTCTACGATTAGAGCTTCAAGTTCTAACGTGGCTCCCTTCACCACCACCCCTAGCCTTAAATAAAAAATATTGCTCGGTAAGTGTTCATGAACCGTTTGTAAACACATTATTTCTTTAACAAATAAACACGGACAAGGCATTATTTGTGTTCGTCTGAACATATATTTTTAACATACAATAACTAAAGTGGTAAGATATTTAAATACAAATAAAGATATGATAAATTTTATACACTTGTGTATATTTAAAAGACTAATTTCGTATGGTCCTACAGAGGATCAAAGATATGTTGTAAGAGTGTATGAAGCCGCGTGTGATAATCTTAGATAATGATTGGTTTTGGTTAAAAATTATCAAGTAGAACACAATTTTGTATTCCAAATCAGAAATGTGAGGTAGAGTGCTAAAAGTGTTTGTTATGTTTTAAAAATCAGTTATATCTTAAGGATGTCACGTTTAGGATGTTAAAAGAATAAGTTTCGACAACTATGTTCAGGATAACCAAGAGAACAGTAAGGATGGGCAGTTATATCCTCAGGATGGAACTGTCTAAAATAAATTAAACAATTAGAACAGAATGGAAACTAATAATGCAAGAACACTCGATGTATGAGGAAAACCCTTGATCAATGATGATCGTCGGTACAAAACCTTGGGAGAAGTCTAAGCCCCTGCCTTTGATCAAAAATGGTAATTACAACTTTGGAAATGGAATGGATGAGCTTCTATGATTACAAATGAGTTTTGTGTGTGTGTGTGAGCTTATGAAAAGTAAGAATAACTAAAGATCAAGTGTCTAAAAAGTGTCCTATACTCGTCCATAACATCCATATTTATAGTATAAGTAATTAACAAAGATCCCTAGAAATCCGTCATCCTTGGCTATTTAAGTTCAACGTCTTTAAGCTTGAATTAGTTGATACAAACGTTACATAACTGATTCCGAGATTCTTTCCTAATATTAACTTTAGAAGGTTACATTTGGACTCTTTTTCATGAATGACTTCTTTCACACATTCTCTTCTCCTCATTTGACTAGAAAAGGTCAATAGAGCCGTTAGAGAAAATCTACAAGGCTCAATATCGTCTAAGTGTACCTGCATTCACATAAATTCAAGGTAATTTGTTAGTCCATCCTCAGGATGTACATAGGATAATAGACAGTTATATCCTGAATCCTGCACAACCTTTAGTATCCTGAGGATGTCAAATGGTAAATAAAAGTTAGTAATATTCTAAAGATTTCACTGCCAACAATTGTCCCCAAAATATGTTACCGTTAATATCTTAACGGTAATATTTTTTTTCAACTTGCTCTACTGATTTGATGTCTGTCAGAGTTGATCATTAGCTATATTCTAGCAACTAATGGTGGGATGACCGTAACACATATCTTCTCACCGCCTATATTTACATCCTGACTCCTTCTTTATAACCACATCAACATATCCTAGAAAGGTACCTTCCCTTATCTCTTCTCAGCTTTTCCAATCCTTCAATCTTTTTATAAAAAATTTCAGGATGGGCAAGAAATCCACAAGGGCTACTGGCAGTATTGGAGTCCATAAGGGCTTCATAGAACAAAACCTGCTGAAGGATCCTTCCAATGAAGTTTGTACTTTTATAGATAAGGATATCTGTTGTGGTTGAAAATCCTCAGGATGATTTTACCATACATCCCTAAATATACCATCCTTGGGATGCTGAAGGACTCTGCTGACTTAAGGATGTAACTGTAATTCAGCATGTGCACATCCTGAGAATGAACTAACGAATTAGCTTTTCTTATATGATTGCAGGTACAACTAAGTTATGATATGGAACTTTATGATAAAGCAACGTCTATATTATAACTCTCTAAGTGAAGAAATCAGTGATAAAAGTGTAACTCATGGTCTATGATTGAAGCTGGAGTCAAACTTGTAACCGATACATATTTAATATCGGCGATAAACAAGGAAACGGCTGAATCATTGACTGACCAAGAAGAAACAGTCAACTAACGACTAGTTTCTGTTAAAAGACTTCCAACGTTCACCTGAAGAAGCTGTTACACAACACTGAAGACTTTAACTACTTAGCGGATTTCGTGGGATCCTTTAGTTATTCTCATGTATTATATATATATATGGGAGTATAGGACGAGTATAGGACACTTACATACACCTTGTTTACTCTATAGCTGCACACAAACACTTAGACACATACACAATCATTGTAATCTTAGTTCATCGGGTTTGGTTTTCGGTTATCGGATTATTCGGGTCGGGTTATTCGGGTTTTCAATTGTGAAAATATTACCCGTTAACCGACCCAACCTAGTTAAATGGTTATCGGTTATGGGGTTAATCGGGTTCGGGTTTTTCGGATCGGGTTAAAATGGTTATTGGTTTAATGGTTCGGGTGTTTGAGTTACATATTTCCAACCATTTGGGTTGCATATTTCTATCAATTTGTGCTATAATATGTGTAAAATAAAAACCACAACATGAGCTACAATATTTAGTTGCAAATTTGGCTAAAAAACACTACTCCAATATACATAAAAATATGGAAACTGGATCATTTATTTGTTTTTGAATTATTCGGTTTATTCGGGTCAACCCGAATTATACAAAACTAATCCAAAGACCGACCCTAAAGACTCTAGTCGGGTTCAGGTATGCACTTAATCGGGTTCGGGTTAATCGGGTAAGGTAGTTTCTCAGGTCGGGTCACTTCGGGTTCGGTTCGGTTATTGGTTATCGGTTAAAAAGAACACCGTCCCAAAGTTGTACTTTTTTACCAAATTAATATTAACAAACAAGGCAGGGGCCTAGTCTCCTCCCGAGGTTTTTATGCCGGCGATCTACTACTGATCAAGGGCTTTCCTCGTAAATCGAGTGTTGTTCTTTGTGTTTTATTCATTTATTTGCTCTTTACAAACAGTTCCATCCCGAGGATACAACTGTCCATCCCGAAACAAACCTAAGCCATCCTGAGCATAGAACAAGACACGTTTACAATTGTTATTTTTTGTATCAAATTGGGTATATAAGCTGTCTGGTTATTTTTTGTATTGTTACCTGCTAATTTAAATTTGAAATGACATCAAGTGTATGATAGTTATAAAATAACCTCCAACGTCTTGTTTTGTTTTATGGGATATAGTAATGTTGTAATTGATCTTTAGTTTCTGCTTCATGTGACTGCAGGGGACTTGCTGTCTGGTGATTCATGGAAGGAAGCACTCGATGGGGTCACATCTGTTGTATGTTTCCCCCTCTCCCCCCCCCCCCCCCCCCCCCCCCCCCCCCCCCCACACACACACACACACAAAAAACCACCACCACAAATCTTTCTAATAAAGCTGTTATTTACAGCTTAAAAAATAAACACATAAGAAACATCAATGTACCTTATAATTGTTTTAAAGAAAATCGAAGATAACATAACTTCTGTTAGATACATTGGTTCCATTTTGTTATATGGTTTACTAATATAATTTAATCTTAATTTGCCCAAATCTCAGATCTCTTGTGTTGGTGGTTTTGGTTCCAACGCACAAATGTACAAGATCAATGGAACTGCAAACATCAATGCTGTTAGAGCTGCAGCTGAAAAAAGGTCTCGGTTATATTCATTTGTGCCTTCTATTGGCTTTATTATTTCTAGTGTTAATACTTAATACACATGTAGACGTAGTAATTAGTAACAAGTTAACCCTGAGCTCACTTCATTTAATTTACGAGAGCTCGAGCTCAGCTCAATTGAGCTCTATATCTGGTGCTCAAGCTCGGCTCGTTATCTTATTGTTGGCTCTATTATTGTTTATTAAATATTTGTATATTTATATACAAATACAATAATTTTCTATATGTATTTACAATCATAAATTTATATGTGTAACAGAAACAGAGTTGCTGACAAAGTTTCCATATGGACGTGAGTATTCCATTGCCTTTTTCTACAACATGCACTTATTTTCCCAACATTATTATTTGTATTAATAATTAGAGTATCGAGACGTCTAAATTCACAATAACATGTAACGTTTTAATTCTAGATGTGATTTTGAGGCCTGGGTTCATTTATGGGACGCGTCGAGTTGGCAGCATGAAATTACCTCTTGGTGTAATCGGTTCTCCTCTAGAGATGGTACGTTTAAACGACTGTTATAGTCATAGACTCATACTAAATCATCTGTTTTGGCTGAGATGGTTCGGGTAACAGGGTGGTCAGCTTAGGTTTGACCTGCAAACAATTTTCTCAATTCTTAGCTAATTTTATTATGGTAATAGTCTCATGTTCGCTACATTCTTTCGATTTAACCATTTGAGATAAAACATAGCCCAAATCGACCCGTTTGTAAGTAAATGGGTCAGTTTCCAGCTTTAACTGAAACCCTTGAAAATAATTGCTGTTTTGAACAATGCAGGTTCTACAATATGCAAAGCCGTTGACTCAGGTCCCTGTCGTTGGTCCAGTGTTGACTCCACCTGTGGACGTTAAAGCTGTGGCAAAAGTTGCTGTAAGAGGGGCTACTGATCCGGTCTTCCCTCCTGGTATAGTTGATGTTTATGGATTAAAGCGTTACAGCCAGCAGAAATAAACAAGCCTGGTGAAATGCGAACTTATTAATAGTAAGACGAGAGCTCTAGGCATCGTTACTTTTTTCCGCAATAGAGTGGCACTGATTTATGGGTTGGTATATTCATGTCAATAAGAGAGATGAATGATGCACAAATGCAGGGTTTTTGAATGATGTTTTTAATGCATGATCTTTCACTGGATCTGCTTTTTTGGGTGTCATTAATATGTTCAAACATCATCACAATTTACTATTTGGTTTATACTAACTACCTCCGGTGCAATTGTTGGTTAAATGGTCTCACATTGTTTTATAACTTGTATAAATATGTTGCGTAAATAATGATCTAATTTTGATAATCTGTTTATATATTGGAAATGATTATGAAACCTAATAGCTAAAAAGTTAAAGCTCATGTACTTCGATGCTACTTGGATAACTGGTAAAAGTGATGATAAAGCTACAAGTGATTAATACATTCGATTGTGGTGTTGCGTCTTCGGGTATAACAAAAATGTGTGCAACACAGTACAGGATGAAGTGGCTGTGCTAAGCGGCTACATGCACGGTCTGGTGGAGACGTGGAGTCAATATTATGTGGCTTGTCACCTCTCAGATCGAACCAAACCGGATGGTTGGGACCTCTTAGGTCGAACCAAACCGGATGGTTGGGACGGGATTTGAATTTTTTTTTTAATTTTTTTTTCAAAATCTCACTTATGTGCATATTTTATTTATCTCGGACTTCATAGTTTGTTAACAATGTAAATCAACACGGATAAAATTAGTCTAATATTTTTTGTTTTAAATTAGTTATTTATTGTTTTTACTTTTAGATTTATATGGTGTCATTCAGTTTAACACAGTCGGTTTAATGACCATTCGCTTAAAAAAACGTTGTCCAGTTGATATTACTAAACTTGTGAAGTTTATAGTGGTGATAGAAGGGGCTTCACATATATGGTACTTAAGAGGTGGTATCACTACATCAAAAGTGTGAACTTTGTAAATTTCTAGTGCAACCAGGATCACATGTCATAATAGATTAATAGTGCTCCTTAGCTTAGGATGCCCCACCTAACATAATTATGTGTTTAAATTATACGAATTTTAACAAATGGAATCGTGACTCCAGTGCAACGGGTCGCCATTCAATGTGCCTGAGGCTAGGAGCACCAATTGAATTGGTTTTCTTTTACGGTGCCTTGTGATGGGCTATCGTCATAATTGGATCAAAAACCTAACTCTTCATATAGACTCAAGTGGGCGCTGGTGGGTTAGGGCCAAAGCCCAATAAAAACGATAAATAGAGGTGAAACTATAACAAAGGAAGCCTATTACTCCTCTCTCTCCCTCTCTCTCTCTCTCTCTCTCTCTCTCTCTCTCTCTCTCTTTCTCTCTCCCTCTCTCTCTTCATAATACTACACATGCTATACATACGTAATGATATATATGATTTCTATAATTTTCACAATGTGGGACCTGACTAACTTGAGCGCCAGAGTACCCATGTGGCTTAAAGCCCATGTTCTAATGAGCTTTCCTTGTGGTTGCAACTCGATCTGTGACCCCACAAAAGAGGACCGACATCACAATGACAAAAGGAAGGGCATGAACCGATATCATTCTCTCCTTGGACTGCTTCTCTAGTCCATAACCTCACCAGTGTAGATTTTGGAAGCGACGCCTATAATTTGATGATAAAGAAAGGTGCACCCAATGGGCACTAAGTCATTAGGTTCGGTTGGCACTACATAAGGGTGAAAACTGTATCTTTTGGTGAATCATTGTCTCGTCTTTTGAAATTACTAAATATGACAAGCACATCTATGTAGGTCATTCAAGGATGCCAAACATACTTGCAATGATCTTTCGATCATAACATATATACGCATACTTCATTTAATATCTTTGCACATTTTTGGTATGTTGCATATGCTCTTCTTAGGATGAGATTATGGTTCGTTGCCTACATCTCCAGAAGCATGAATGATTCTTAGAGGATCCTAGCCGTCATCCCAACAATGGGTGTAGTATAAGCTAATTATCCTTATGAATACTGATCCATCTATTTCCTTTTTTGCTTCTAGTTACACTGCTGAGGTGGATGTGCGGGCACACACGACTGGACAGGATAAGAAATGAGTTTTTTAGGGATAGATTGGGGGTAGCTAGTATCTCGGATAAGATAAAAGAGACGCGATTGAGATGGTTTGGACATGTGAAGAGGAGACAGTCGACCGAGCCAGTTAGAGCAGTAGAAAATCTCACTGTGGAAGGTAAGAGGAGTAGAGCAGACCAAAATTGATTTGGGATGAGCAGATTAGACAAGATTTACTAGGGTTGCATCTCTCTGAGGACATGATCCATGATAGGGTTTATGGAGGCATAAAATTAAGGTCAAGGATTTTTAGGTGTTGGGACACATGCTTTTTAGGTGGGTAGTTGGGTATTACTTTTGCCTTGATGTTAAGCAGAGTTTTACATATTTTGTCTTCTTGTATGTTTGTTTACTTTCAGGTTGTTTTGGGATAGCATACTTGTCTATTCTTTCTATACACACTTTTTCATTGTCTATGTTGTTATGTGTAGTCGGGTGTTTTCATTGTCTATGCTGTTATGTGTAGCCGTGTGTGTGTGTGGGGGGTGTATATATGTCCCTTTTTTGTTGGGACAGATTTGTGTGTTATGAGCCGAGAGTCTCTCTGGAAGCAGCCTCTCTACCCCCAGTGGTAGAGGTAAGGTTTGCCTACATCTCACTCTCCCCAGACCCTACCAATAGCTTTGCTATTTGGGGGATTTACTGGGCTTGGTTGTTGTTGTTGCTTCTAGTTACACTGCGCACTGCATCTTTAATATATATGTCAACTTTTGTAGTCGGCACAGATTATCCTCTTATTAACCACAAATCAAAAGATACACAAAAGTCTGACCAGAATCATAAACCAGATCAAGAACCAAAATACAAAGTAACCTCACTACACAAAAGCTCTCAACACTCAGATGATCATCTACAAGATGATCAACAAACAATACACAAGGAGAATATTGGATTAACAGATCAAGATGATCTGAATAATCAAACCCTAATTGTTTACGAGAGAGAATGACAGAGAGAAGGTGAGTGAATATTATGATCGTCAAAAGTGTGCAAAGGACGAGACACAAAGCGTTTTATAGGGAAGGCTTTGTGTTTCTTGAAAAGATCCAACAGACCACAAGACGAGCATCCAACGGATGAGAATACGTGTGCAAACAACATACAGATTGCTAACCTGGCATCCAAGCAGAGCAGGCCAACGAACTGGCTTCTGAACTGGGCTTCTGAACTCCTTCCTTGATCAAAAAGCTGAACCCAAAAAACACCTTCTGGACTACCAGCAACCAAGACCAAGCTATCTAGCCCGAACCTGCAAAAATCCTATGCAAAATATTTAAACAAATGAAAAAGAAATAAATTTGGAGAAATGTTATAACAATTATTTACCATTTTATGTTATAATTTTAACACCCCCCACAAATTTATTTCCTTAAAGGATCAAACATACTTAGTTGATCACAAAAAAGAATGTGACTACTAGTTTGCAGCCCTTTAGTAAACAGATCAGCAAGCTGATTTTAGTGTCAACTTTAACAGTTTTGATGACCTCATTAGACACTTGTTCTCTCAAGAAAAAAAGGTCCAAAGAAAATGCTTTGTTTTATCATGAAAATCAGGATTAGAAGAAATGGATAAGGCTGTCACAATGAAGCATAACAGGGAGGGGCACTGTAATGCCTAACTCACTTAACAAATTTTTTACCCATATAACTTCACAAGTGGCAGAGCACATTGCTCTGTATTCAGCTTCAGCTGAAGAACGAGAAACTGTAGCCTGTTTCTTGCTTTTTCATGCAACAAGACAGTTTCCAAGAAACACGCAATACCCAGTAACAGATTTTCGGGTTTCCACACATTTACCCCAGTCAGAGTCAGAAAAACTAACAAGATTTAATGACTCACTTTTAGAAAACAACAACCCTTTTCCTGGACAGGATTTCAAGTATCTGAGAAGTCTAAAGGCAATTTTCAAGTGACCCTCAGAAGGAATATGCATAAATTGACTAAGATAGTGAACAACATAAGCTATATCAGGTCTGGTATGAGAGAGATAAATCAGTTTTCCAACAAGCTGCTGATAAGCAGTTATATTGGTCAACTGTTGACTATGACTATTGACTAAATTAGTCAAAACATGATTTGCTTCTATGGGATTAGTTACAGGTTTGCAACCAATCATGCATATTCCAAAAGCAAATCTGTACAATACTTTCTTTGAGATAGACAAATACCTTTATTAGACTTAACAACTTCTATTCCTAAAAAATATTTAAGCTCACCCAAGTCTTTAATTAAAAACTTGGATTTAAACAGGTCCTTGACCTTTTCTATTTCAGGAACAGAACTTCCAGTCAATAAGATATCATCCACATACACAAGAAGACTATAAACACAGAATCATGTTTCTTAACAAACATAGAATAGTCACATTAGCTTTGAACAAAACCAAACTCAACAAGAGCACTAACTAACTTAGCATTCCACATCCTAGGAGCCTGCTTTAGGCCATATAAAGACTTATTTAACTTACAGACTTTGTTTTCACCATTAGAAACATACCCATCAGGAAGAGATAAAGACATCTTCTTTAAGATCACATACAAAAATGCATTATTAACATCTAACTGGCATATTTTCCAATCAAAGTTAACAGCAAGACTAATCACACACCTAACAGTGCTAACTTCACAACAGGTGAAAAGGTTTCTTCATAGTCTAACCCCTCTTTTTGACTAAAACCTTTAGCAACTAGTCTAGTTTTGTACCTTTCAACTTCACCGTTAGACTTATATTTAATTTTAAAGATCCATTTTGACCCAATCTTATGTCTCCCCTTAGGTAAACCCACAATATCCAAGGTGTCGTTCCTATAAAGGGCCTCTAGTTTCTTCATTCATGGCATTGACCCAATTAGGTTCTAGAACAGCTTCTTTATAGGTTTTAGGTTCAACATCTTTATCTAAACTAGATGCAAAACACTTACAATCAATGGACAGGTTTGAAAAATTAACAACCTTCTCAATACCATATTTAACTTTGCCCTCAAGAATAAAAATCAGATAACTTTTTAGGAAAAACAGTGTTCCTACTAGACCTTCTAACAGGCAAAGAATCATCAACATTAGTGTCACCCTCAGATTGATTTTCAATATCATTTCCTGTAATCACATTATCAGCTTATCAGAGGTCTCTGAAATGACACTAGGCTGCTGAGACTCAGCCATGCCACTAGAGCCTTGAGAGACTTCAGATTGCTGAAACACATGTGTTCCAGAATCTATATTACCATTAACCCACCATCATCATAGGGATCATTCACCTTAGAAGAATGTTGATGTTCTGTGTCTTGAAAACAATCAAAAAAATTAAGAGAGTTGACAAACTGATCATTATTTGAATCAAAAGATTTGTAAATATCTGAATCTTTAAAAGGAAATCAAGACTCAAAATATTTAACATCTCTGGAGAAAAAAAAAAGTTTTAGTGTCAAGACTATAAACTTTGTAACTTTTTTTTCATTAGAATAGCCTATAAATACACATTTCTCAGCTTTACTCTCAAGTTTATTAGATTCATTTAAAACAGAAGCAAAACACAGACAACCAAAAACTCTAAGGTGTTCTAAGTGGGGTTCAAAATTAAACATTTTATCATAAGGTGTTTTGCTATCCAGAACAGAAGTGGGAGTCCTATTAATCAAATAACAAGCAGTTAGAACACATTCAATCCAAAACCTGATAGGTAGGTTGCTTTGAAACAACAAAGCCCTAGCAACATCTAACAGGTGCCCGTGCTTTCTTTCCACCACACCATTTTGTTGTAGGGTATAGGCACAAGTGGTCTGATGAATAATACCTCTTTCTTTACAAAAATTGTTCATTTGATGATTAACAAATTCTAACCCATTATCACTTCTAAAAACTTTAACCAATTTTTGAAATTGAGTTTGAATTAGATTCACAAAACCTTTGATGTGTTGAAAAACCTCAGATTTCTGTTTCATCAACACACCCAGACAACCCTAGAAAAGTAATCAACAATGGTAAGAAAAAAATCTATGGCCTTCTCTATCTGAGACTCTATAAGGACCCCACACATCAATATGAACCAATTGACCAACATGGGTACTTTTATGTTCACTAAGAGGGAAAGGTTCCCTATGTTGTTTAGCCTTTTGGAAAACTTCACAGGGATCATTGCCCTCATTAAGACAATCAAGCTTTAAAGCCTTTAAAACTTGATTGGAGGGGTGACCTAACCTAGCATGCCACAACTTGATAACACTACTATTATTGCACCACACCTTAGAAGTCACAGAAGAATTTCCACACATATAAAGACCATCCATTTGACTACCAATCACCAGGGTTTTCTTGGCAGACAGGTCCTGTATATAACACTTATTCTCATCAAAACCCACAAAAAGTTATTGTCCCTTGCTAACTTATGAACAGACAAAAGATTAACAGTGTATTTAGGTACAACTAACACATCTTGAAGAATAACTTCTTCTAAAAGTTTTAGTTTACCTATTTTGGTTACTAATGCAAAAGTTTCATTTGGATGTCTAATTTTAATATTAAAGTCAGACACATCAATTTAATCAAACAGACGATTTTCATTGTTAACCATGTGTTTCATTAGCACCTGAATCCACTATCCATCCAATCCCTAACAAGGTATCATTCGCACTAGAAAAACAGTAAACATTAGAACCTCTGGGAAGTTGCAGCAGTGGGTTTCTCAGAGATAAGACTCAAGAGTTTAGACACTTGATCACTAGTCAAACCACTCAAAGAACCATTAGAACAATCAGAAACAGTATTATTGCTCATAGGAGCCCTTTTATTTTGATTGTTCCTGTTCCTAGACCAAGGAGGATATCCAATAATTTCAAAACATTTTTCAACAAGATGACTAGTTTTGTTACAGTTAGTACATTTCAAAGGCTGATTTGGTCCTTATTAAATTTTTTATTGAAAGAGGACTCTCCTCCTTGACTGGCCTTGGACATAAAGTTGACAGCCTGATTGGGTTTATTAGTACTATTATTGCTTGAGTTTCTATGAGACTCTTCTCTAGAAAACTAAAGCAAAAGCTTCTTTAATAGAAGGCAAATCACTCTTAAGAAGCAAAGTAGTCCTAACATGTTGATATATATTATCCAACCCCATCAAGAACTGCATCAGTTTAATCATATTAGAGTGATTGTTATAGTCTCTATTAGCATCACAATCATAAGCAGGCAACTGAACAATCTGATCAAGTTGTTTCCACATGACATTCAACTTATGATAATATTCAGACACAGGCATACCATTTTGAGAAAAAGAATTAATTCTTTGATAAGATAAAAAAAACTGAACCATCAATTTTGTTATAAGTTTATTTCAGATCCTTCCAAACATCAGAAGCAAGTTTGGAGTAAATCTGTCCATATAAAGTTCTTCTGAGATCTAAGTTAAAACCACACTAAAACATCTATCCCATTGATTAGCAAGAACAGGGTCATTAACAGGTTTTATACATTCACCATTGATAAAACCTAATTTGTTTTTTACTTGGAGACCCAACAACATTGCATTTTCCCAAACCGTGTAATTTTCAGTCCCTTTTAGCTTGATACTAACAATGGTGAGATTGGTAGAGTCACTGGCATGAAGATAAAGGGGGTCACTCGCATCAAGTTTACTAACAAGAGTAACATTAGCAGGATTAAGAATAACACCATCACCACCAGCGGCTGCAGCAGCAGCAACAGGGTCATCAGCCTTAACAAACAATCAGGAAACAGAAACCAAACACAGATAGACCAGTAACCCAAACAAACAAGATCAACACAGTGACCAAAGATAATAAAACAAATCAACAGTAACGAAGCCTAGTAGGTGATCCAAATAACCAGTTCGTCACTCAAGGTGCTGGTCCAGGTCCTTACGAGGGAGTTAACAGTTGATATAGACAAACCCTAAGGCTAAACAGAGACACAAGCCCTGGCAAAGACTCATTAGGACAGAACTCTAAGGGAAAGAGAAGCTACAGCCTTACAGACCCAAAACCCAAGTTAGGGTTTCGCCACAACTCGTAATCTACAACCTTCACTTAGGGATACAAATCAGAGAGCAAAGAAGAAAAGATCCAAATCACAGATCACAGCCAATCAGCGGGAGACTACTAAACCTTAGATCTGGAACAGCCAAGATCCAAGGATGATGAACAGACAGGATCAACAACGATCAAGAGCTCAACCAGAGCTCTGATACCATGTCAACTTTTGTAGTCGGCACATATTATCCTCTTATTAACCACAAATCAAAAGATACACAAAAGTCTGACCAGAATCATAAACCAGATCAAGAACTAAAATACAAAGTAACCTCACTACACAAAAGCTCTCAACACTCAGATGATCATCTACAAGATGATCAACAAACAATACACAAGGAGAATACTGGATTAACAGATCAAGATGATCTGAATAATCAAACCTAATTGTTTACGAGAGAGAATGACAGAGAGAAGGTGAGTGAATATTATGATCGTCAAAAGTGTGCAAAGGAAGAGACACAAAGCCTTTTATAGGGAAGGCTTTGTGTTTCTTGAAAAGATCCAACGGACCACAAGACGAGCATCCAACGGATGAGAATACGTGTGCAAACAACACACAGATTGCCAACCTGGCATCCAAGCAAAGCAGGCCAACGAACTGGGCTTCTGAACTCCTTACTTGATCAAAAGCTGAACCCAAAACACCTTCTGAACCACCAGCAACCAAGCCCAAGCTATCTAGCCCAAACCTGCAAAAATCTTATGCAAAATATTTATACAAATGAAAAAGAAATAAATTTGAGAAAATATTATAACATATTATTTACCATTTTATGTTATAATTTTAACAATATATAATATATATATATATATATATATATATAGAGAGAGAGAGAGAGAGAGGGGGGGGGGAGGGAGGGGAGTTTCTCATAAAGTTGTGTGTATGCAATCCAACTAGGCAGAGTGTATGATATCTTGTTATTGATTTAACTGTCATCATCTTTTTGAATGTAAAGGGATTCACGAATCTAGACCTAAAAAATCAAGTTGTGTAATAATAAAAGTTAGAATATGTTGAGGCTTTTAGTACATACCCAAAAGTTAGGATATGATCAATTGAAATATGACCCAAAAGAAACACAAACATCGAAATTAGTAGAAAATATAGATTACCATTACTTGAGTACTTTCATGAACACTCACTTGTTTGTTTTCCTACATTATGCCAAATTTGATTGCGTGTAACCCAAACACTATAGAATCAAAATACTACTAGTTAAAGTTATCTGCATACACAATATATGCAATATATCCGTACTGTCCTAGAACTAAAAATTCTCCAACATATCGTTAGGTTATGTTATCGATGATACTAGTCCGTTATAATCTAAGATGAATTAACACCGCATTCCGAAATTTTAGACGAAATGGCCTTTACAACCTCTTTAAAGAAATCTGGATTTCTTCTTAAAGAATTTGCCACGTTTTCAACCAAGACTTGATCATATATAGAGTTGAAGCTTTTGTTACTAGTCAGATTTTCATGTTCATTCTCCATTCTTTTTCCGTGGCTGTGTTCACCTTCATAAGTGGCGACTAGGAGATTGGGATCATCCACACTTCTTTCTACCTGAAATTGATTTTTAAGCATGCTACGTTTAGAGTTAAAAGACATGTTTGTTTTTAAATTCGAGAATGTTGTCATAGTTAATAAATTAACCTAACTACTACAAAACTATGTATTTATTACTGTCATTTCAGTCTCTTTGACCAAAAATGGCAGTAATAAAAATGCTACTCGCAAAAGATATTTGCGACTAGGTTGATTACTTACGAATTTTTAAACACCAATAATCTGGTTTAACACAAATTTCACAGCTAGTTGCAACTTGGATTTAATTTTTAATTTATTTTTCTTTTCATTTTTGCCACAATTATGCCCGGATTACGTGATTGGAATTTAATTTAATTTAATTTAATTTACTTATCTTTTTTAGTTTCTGATTAGGGATGAGCTCGGGACGGTATCGGTACCAACCGATACCGATCCCGAAAATACCGATACCGAAATTTCACAAAACCCAATACCGATACCGAAAGCATGCGGTACGTACGGTATCGGTTCAGTATCGGTACGGTACCGGTATGGTATCGGTATTTTACCTTAAAATACCGATACCATACCGATCCCGTACCGATACCGATAATACCGAAACCGAAAACCTCTAAATGTAGGTACCGATACCGATACTGAACACCCTCGGTACGGGATCGGGACGGGACGAGATCGGTATTCGGCTCTATGTGCTCATCCCTATTTCTGATTGTACTTTAATTTAATTTACTTATCATTAACCGATGTTAAAATTTAATTTATTTTTGTTAATGTTCGTGACCATTTTACCACCTAGTTTTTTTTTAATCTTTGAGACCAAAAGGAAATGCTCATGCATTTTGCCGAAAATGGGTGATTCGCTAATATCACAAATAACAAGTTGTGGCTAACTTGCCACAACGAAAACTATGTTGTTGATTTAGCAACGGAATGATCAAAAGACAAGATTTTCATTCAGCCATATTAGTTCTGATGAAAATTAAGTTCCATGTAAAATACATTATATATTTTTAGTGGCCTTATGTTGTTACCAATCCGTTGTATTATTTTAGAGCATATACAAGGGCCGTCCTTGAGAATTCACAATTTCACAGGCCATGTGCGAGTAGAAGAAAAAAAATGAGCCCCAAAATATTTATAAAAAGAGAGTCAAAACTAATAGGTTTTGTTCTTCAAATAAACCAAAACTAAATAGGCTTTTTTTTAGTTTCTTTTTGGAAAGTAGTGTTTCAGCGGTAAATCCTGTGTTGGAAAGCGACCACTGCCCAGGATCGAATCCCATAGCGCCACACGGGTTTCTTCTTTCAAACCCAAGCGGTTATTTTTTCGGTGGAGCATGAGATTCGAACCTGGGACCAAACCCGGGCATGAACCCTCCAAGAAGGTAAACCTTCCCACTTCAAACCAGCTGGGCTGGAGATAATTGGCAGCCTTTTGTTAAAAAAGTTAAAATTATGTATAAAAAATTGAAACCCTCCCGCCTCCCAAAAAGCAGGTGATGTGTGGTTGCTACCCTGCATATAACACGCGCTGGCCCTGAGCATATATCAGTCACATCAAAATAATAAAAACCATTGCTCAAATCATTTATCAAAATGTCTTTTTTCGACTCAATAGATGATAGATAGATGACCTTCTTTTTAGCTGGGCAGGAAGGTGCAAAAGAGCACTTGTAATAAGCTCTAGCAGATGGGTTATTTTTGAGCACCTTCTGTCCGTACTTTCTCCACTTAAATCCATCTTTTACTACCTACACAACACATTCAATCACTACAAAGTATAAGAGGTAGTTTCGCGACATAAGAAGTTGTCGGTGTGGTGGTACTTGACTATGTGTTCATAGCTTAAAGTCATTTTTTCTAAAAAAGAAAATTTAAGATGTTCTTGAAAAGCATAACGTACCATGCTTTTATCTGACGGATCCCTCCTGCTATAAACTCTTGTAATGTCGTCGTATGGCCTTTTCGACGATCCTGGATGATGATACTCCATGCTCTCACTGGTGTTGCACTCGTCGCGCTCTTTTAGCTTTCTTTTATTTGTGTTAGTCCTCAAAAAATCACTCATGTTAACATGATTTTCTAGGAAGTGGTAAACCAATGTTAGCATCTCCTTTAGCTTTTTGTTCTCTAAGCTCTTCTTGTGTAGCTCCGCAACCATATCATCACTAACATTCTGATATTGATATACATACAAAATAACACATGATACATGCTTGCATATATAAACATATAATATAATCAGTGGCAGAACTCAGGAAATATTTTCAGGGGGTGTGACAGGGAGGTTTAATCAAACTTTTAAAGGAGAAAATCGGGATTTTAGCCTACAAATTACACTAAACGTTTTTCTTTTAAGGGGGCGCCCGCTCCCCTTGGGATGTATGTAGATCCGCCACTGAATATAACCATATATATGAATTGGTGATCAACTTTCAAAATACATTAAATAAATGCGTAACTTTGTAAAGAGGATATATGCATGAATTCTCACACTTTTTATGAATAAGTAACTAATTATATTTAATCTGATTCACCAAGCATATGGATATAATTATTAAATTTGAATTGAATGAAGATATACTTACTACAGGGGTATCATCATTGGGAAGAAAGGGGGTGGTGTTAAGATCAATATCAATAGAAGTATTCACCATTGTTGTCAACCAAGAAAGTCTTGTTATGGTCGTTGGTGAAGAACACAAGAAGGATATTGTCAAGTTTATATAGGCAGATGGATACAACAAGTCAAAGGTCTTCTCATTCCTTTTTTGGATATGGAGGAAGGAGGAAGTAACTTCAAGGTAAGATTAAAGAAGATGTAACAAAACTAGGTTTTGACCATGTTTTTATGTATGAGATCAAATTATCAAATTACCTTATAAGTAATTTTAAAGTCTTGTATACTTAATATATACAAACATGCACTTGCGTGTGCACGAGCGCATGTGAGAAATTCGTTGCACAAAGTGTTTTTAACGTCTAAAGTATATGAAGTTACTGGGATACGACATATGTAAATTGAAGAGTGTATAGTTAGTCCATATAATTACGCACCATGTGTTTTTAGTTACGCAACATACAAACATATATATAATGACACATAGTTTATGTATATATCGATCATACACCATTGTGTATGTATAATAACCCATGGTAGATTCGGTTTTCTACTGAGATTTATATAGCAATACTGTGCCCAAACTGAAGATAATAAGTTGCTTGATTTTATGATACTTTTTACTTGATTAAGTATATGAAAGTTATATGAGTTTTAAAAAAATGATGAAACTATTTAAACCAAAACTAATCAACAATGTTGGTTGATTTGCCTTTAAAAAAATAAAAGAAAAAACTTTTTGTCTTTGGATTGAATTTGCAATATTAACAAAATATGAAACTGGGAAGAAACAAAATATCAGGTCCGTAAACAAACACAAACAAGGCATGTTCATGTTGGTTTCTACTTTAGCCATACAAATGATTGAACACGCGCAATTAAATCAACAAAGGTTATTATCTGTGTTCATTCATTAAGAAAATAAACATATTCATTTATGCTCGTACAAACATATATATAATGACACGTAGTTATGTATATATTGATCACACACCATTGTGTATGTATGATAACCCACAGTAGAATCAGTTTCTACAGAAATTTATATAGCAATACTATGCCCAAACTAAAGATAATAAGTTGCTTGATTTTATGATACTTTTTAGTTGATTAAGTATATGAAAGTTATATGAGTTTTAAAAAAAATGATGAAACTATTTAAACTTATAAAACTAGTCAACAATGTTGGTTGATTCACCTTTTAAAAAAAAACTTTTTGGTCTTTTGGATTGAATTTGCAATATTAAAAAATATGAAAATGGGAAGAAACAAAATATCAGGTTCGTAAAACAAACACAAACAAGGCATGTTCATGTTGGTTTCTACTTTAGCCATACAAATTGAACACGCGCAATTAAACCAACAAAGGTTATTATCTGTGTTCATTTTATTAAGAAAATAAACATATTCATTTATGCTCATTTGTTCATTCATAGTATAAACAAAAGGTTCATGATCGTAAATAGACTTAAATAAACATAAACAAATAGAAATGAACATAGACCTAACAAGTGAATGACCATAAACAAGCATTCAGAAACAAGATATGTGTTCATGTTCATTTGTTTAATTAAATGAAGAAAATGTTTTATTAACGTTCATCTGACTATAAAATACTAAGACTAAAATGGTAAACGAATCGATAAATAAGATTCTCTAAGAAATACAAGTATAAAAATTAAAACCTTATTCAGCCATATGATCTGAAAATGGCTTACCCAAATAAAGACACATGGTCAATTTTTGTATCCGCGTTACAAAAGTTATGCATTGCTAAACAATATAACATTTATTTTTGTGATATTTTTTTTGTAATTCATATATATAGCTGAACATATATAAAACCTGAGTGGTTAGATCTTAAGATGAGTGTTAAGCTAAAACTTGATTTTATTAATCAACATTTGTTATTACGATAAAAAATGTATATAAACCTTTTAAAGATTAACTAAATAGCAAAAAATAAACCAGATGAATTTACCCTAAAATAGAACAAATAATTAAATAGTTGAACTAGTCTAAGCGAATAACGTTGGTTGGTAAAAATGTGATTTTGAATTTGATATAAAAATCACATGTATTAAAATTACTATTACTTATTAAAATATATATTAGAAAACTGAAGTACACTGATGCACACTTACATGTTTTATTTCTATGGTAATTAGTCTTTTCAAATATATATTCTAGCTAGCTATTTGAACTATTCTAAATTCCAAACCGAACCGAAGGAAAGCGTAAGTGTCATTTCTAGTTTGCTATTTTAGGTAAGTTGAATAGTATTTTAAGTTTCTATATCCATCGGTCCACTCCATTTCATACGTTTTCTAGGTAACAGGAATCTTCACATGACTTTTCCTTCACATTTGTTTTTGTAGTCAATTACTTATCATTCACAACACAGAACGTATCATTGTCAATAATCGATTATGTATGATTGTATGTATATGTATTGGTAGTTTCATGGTCCTTACTGTTAAACTTGTGACACGGACGAAACTTGGAGACACTATCACAAGACTTTGCACAACCGTGTCTCTTTTAAATAGTAATTGAATGAAAACGATTACAAAGTAATTGAATACAAAACTAACATGGATTGACTTAAACAAAACCATCCCTATGTTAATTAAGAGGGACTTGGAAAATTATAACTTAAAACAAACTTCATGCGCAAGCTTAGGCTTAGGCCCAACATCTGGTAGCAGTTCACCTTCGGCTGCAACCCAGCCGTTCACCTTCCTTATTTCCTTTTGTATGTCGTTTAGTTATTTTAATTCTAAAGTAAATAGAATGTCTACACACCTAGGAGGTCTTATACAAACCGCGTAAACAGCAATTGCAATAAAGCACCAACTAATTTACTCATCAACCTACTCTCTCCTACTTTTTCTTTTGGACTAAGATGTATCTATTTACAAAAACGAAACTGTTGAGGATGGTGTGGTGAATATATTATATGATATGTTGAGCATAAATCTTTGAATAAATTTGTAGCTGAAAATTGTTTAAGTGTGTATATTTAATAAAACGATTGGGGGTAGGGAAACATGTCACTTGGTGAGGTATCCCGCTCTTGAGTTCCCATCAAAAGTTTTAGGTTATAATAACTCAATTAACCCAATATTTATATCTTTATCATTATTATTATTACTTTACTATATAGTAAATAAAAATCTTATGATTATCTCAATTCTCTCTCATGAAATAATAATATTATGACGTCATAATTTCCCGTTTAT
This sequence comes from Ambrosia x helenae, assembly GCA_030844895.1. Taxonomy (NCBI): domain Eukaryota; kingdom Viridiplantae; phylum Streptophyta; class Magnoliopsida; order Asterales; family Asteraceae; genus Ambrosia; species Ambrosia x helenae. The sequence continues at coordinate 106,245 of JAUTDX010000635.1, forward strand.
CTCTTATTTATTTAATAGTTATTTTCTTAACTATTTTTTTTATATTTCTGCTTATTGATAAACCAATTAATATTTTATTAATCCAAAACCATGTAGATTAAATTTTCTAACCTAAAAAACAATAAAAAAAGATGTTATAACTCGTGTGATACACAAGTTTATAATGAATTCTTTACACTAAATGAAACTGTAAATGAGAATTCTGTTTTCATCCAGAGCAGAATAGGTCAAAAGCAGTCATTTAAAAAAAGTTACACCTTTAAGATCACCCAATCACGCCTTCCAATGATTGTTTTTGCCTATGTTCCTCATCCAAACGTACATTCTCTCTTTAATATACATTTTCATTCTTATTACCGAAGGTGGAGGGTGGTCGCCGGAGAAGGAAATAGGTTTGTTTAAAAAGTTTGAATAATGGATAGAAATAGTCCTTGATCTTTAAAAGTTACATTTTTTAGCCAGAAAACTAACTGGGTCTGTTCAAAACTAACCCCAGTTAGTTTTGGTCCAATAGAGTAAAATACAAGACAAGTTGAGACTCTTGCATTACAACTTTCAAATTGGGATTATTGTCTTACAATACCCCAAAGTTGGGATTATTTAATTCCATTTCCCCTCTCATAGTACATCCATTTTTATGATATATCGTAACACATATTTTATCACTTTTTTATTAGATTTATCTATTCTGAGAAACTCCCGAGATATAACCTGGTATCCTAATATCCACAATTATGATATTTACCGTGTACATAAATGAGAATTGGAAATGGTTAAGAACCGAAACTATTTGCATTCTGCAACATATCCATGATAGCATCATCAATAAAAGTAATTGTTCATTACACAAAAAAATTGGTCTCTTTTGCTACGAAAGTTTTTGATCCAAAAAAGATATGTGCAAGTTGTGATACATTTGCAACAAATTTACTAAAACCCTAATTTTGAGACAAAGTTCGACACATGCATCGAAAATGGTTCCTGAAGGGTTTCTTCCAACATAATTTTTGTTGGTCGCATTAGAAATCCATGTTCGATGCATTTCTCACGAAAAACTGCGTCAAAAACCTTGAATTTTCTAGTAGCAATGAGGAACAAAACAAAAAACAAACTTGTATTTTCCTAACAAATTTAATTCTTTTTTATATTGATTCTAGTTTACAACTATCTGATAAATCATGCTTGCCAATGATGTTGTAGCCTAGTGCTTGCAATGGATGTGGGAAGGTTTATCCACTTTGAAGGGTTCCTGCTCTGGGAGGTCACAGTTCGAATCCACTTAAAGTAGGGTTATTCTGAAATGAAAGGCTGGACCTTAGGGGGTCCAAGTATTGGACCTGAAAGGTACGAGGCTTCGTTATGAGTGTGTACCGTTGACCGTTAAATCATGCTTCTTTAGTAAATAGAATGGACACTAAAACAAACTGTTTTTGTTTTAATTTAATAGAACTCAGTTCTCTCACAAAATCCAACCACATTTTGTGATAAGCATAACTTTTTTTGAACTGCAAGAAAAGACATACTAACCATTGTAATACTGGACGGTGTGGCCAAGTCGACTACTTGACCGTCACCAGTCCCTTGCCTCCCACGGATGCACGGAAATCCGACTTACACCCGTCCGAATGCACAACAATGAATAATCAGTAAAACCACACCTCTCATCCGAGTTGAACCAACGTCACCACATTCACTCTTTACTTGGATGTCACTCCACCACAATGGTGGGCGCTGTGATAAACATAACTTAAATAGCAATTCATTTGACCCTTCTTGCTCCATTTCTCTCATTGAACCCTAGCTTACCCTAAAATATTCAATATATTCAATGGATGTGGTAAAAAGAGAATGAGGAATTTAAAGCCAAAAATAGAGCATACTCGCATAGTAATAGCATATCAATCACTTGCTTGCAAAATAAAGGCGGCATACCGTTCAAAAAATAAAATAATAAAGGCGGCAGTATATTATTTTTTACATTGTTTTAATAAAGACTACGAAAAACCATAACAGTACCATTGTATCCACCTAGTTGCGGTGGTCTCTCCATCTTAAATAGCTTGTAGACTAGTGACATTATGTAAGATCTCTACCTAATGATTCGGTAGACAATAGTAAAAATTTAGAAAGAGAAATAAAAATAAAGTGTGGATACTAGATATTCAGTTTTAAAATAAATAAAAGACAATTTGAGGGTGCATGTTCCTAGGTCTATAGACTTGTAGTCAAGTTGACTAATCACAAACCTCATAATCCAGTCATGTTCAAAACGTATTATCTCTATATTAGACTATGTGGAAAGGGGGCGTCTTTGGCCCGTCGAGCCCGTCCACCCCCGTCAAACACCGCCCCTGCCGGTCTAACCTGACTCAAACGGCTAGAAATGGACGTTGTGGCCCGTTCATGGTGATTGGTTGTTTGAAAGTGTGGGTCCCTCCTATTTAATATTATAACCGTTGCAATTAAAAAAATACCATTTTTCCCACTATAAAAACCCACCTATTTTCCAAACAATTTTTACAAACCATCTTTATTTCTTCTCTAAATTTTTACCCTTTATTTATAAAATCCACCAAAAACCAAAACCCTCTTATCTAAAAATGGCTTGGAGTTCCGATAACGAGATCAAGTTAGTGACGGCCTTCATCAATATCAAAGGGGCGACGGACGAAGAAGTAAATTCGTCTTCTTTTTGGAACAACGTTTTGGCGGAATACAATCGTTTAAGCCAAACAAATCACCACACCGCGGATCAACTCGCTAGTAAGTGGTGGATTTTACAAAGAAGGTGTATGATGTGGAACCTCCTATTTCAAGTCACGATGGAGGTGAACCCTGATATTACCCAACGAGCGGTAATCCAACGCACACAAGAAGACCACCGGGCTGCTCACAGGGAAGAATTCAGCATCCCCATATTCTCGCATGGCAATTGTTGCGTTTTTTTAATGTCAATTTTTAGGTGTTTTTTAAGTTTCGGTTTTTTTTTTAATTTTTAGGTTTCGGCCACTTTTTTATTTTTAGGTTTCGGTAATTTTTTTATTTTTATTTTTAGGTTTCAGAAACTTTTTTTATTTTTAGGTTTCGGTGTTTTTTTTAATGTCTACTTTATTGTAATTTTTTTTTTATTATGTGACTTTTTATGTTATTTATTTTAATAATTACTTATTTAAAAATTAGAAAATAAAAAATAAATTGTGGCCAATAGGAGTGGAGGACTACTCAAGGAAGACTAAACCCCACACCCTTGGGTAGTCCTCAAGTTATCTAAATCCAAGGGTGACCCACTTTTTGCTAACGTGATAGCAATGCTTCCCAAGCCTTGCCTCAACCATACCACATACTCTTGAAGAAAATACACATGAAGTGAATCATTGTAATTGGTCCAAGCCACGTTATTTTCTTGCCCTTCGTCCGGGTAATTGATTGTTTTTTTTTTGCCCCCCCCCCCCCCACCCCCACACACACAATGTTTGCTAATACACATTCTTATATTTATTAAGTCACTTGCCAACATACAAGTATAACAGTACATTTCTAAGGTCGAGAATATCTAAAAACAGATTATACTGTTAAATGTTAATGATTTTTTTCATTATCGGTATAGTGATATTTTTCTTTATCATGGATGACCGAACAGGTATTGTCTTAATGCCGGTGCCGATGTCGGATTCGTTTTTGTAGTTTTCTCAATGTGACTTTATAAAACTCTTATCGTGACAATATAAAATTCATTGAAATGGAGTATTATTACCAATAAAACATTTATTCGGTATCATTAGCATTTTTGTTTCGATGCGTACGACTTCAAACAATGTCCCGCAGCAACAAACGGGTGTAAACTGCATCCCGCGGCAACAATTACATAATGTTATCTCTAATGCCCACTAAACTCTCAACGAAACAGGCTCCACCAAGTTCGGTCATCAAAAAATGGTAGCTACATGTTCCTTGTTATGGGTCCATAGAAAATTTAACATACTGTTTCTACTAAAATTTTAAAAAACCGTTGGGGTCCTGGGACACCGACCCTCTTAATGTGGGTCTGCCCCTACATAGATGCATTAAATCTAGAATAAATGTCTATTTAACTGAAATTATATAAAGCATTCAAAGTCTTCAACTCAAGTAAAACGCGTGTGTATTGCCGCTTTGCTATTTTGAGCAGGTTAAATAGACTTTAAGCATTGTTTGACATATGTTGGGGTCTCACTTGATGCAAATTTGCTTAAAAAGAACTGAAATACATAGAGGGACACTTAACGTGGAGGCGATAATCTAGAATGAATATCTATTTTTTTTTTTTGAACGCTCACGGACCACTGAGTATCATCGTGCAACCATGTTACCATGCGATCATATTCCACCACCAAGTCATCAATTCAGGAGGAAACTCATAATTATAAGAAAACCCCCTTGTGAGATTCGAATCCAAGACCTAATAGTCCTTAAGTCTTATTCCATCACCAAGATGCCGCTGGGCTGTAATGTCTTTTGCGAATATCTATTTCACTCAAATTATATAAATCATATAAAGTATTCAACTCAAGTAAAACGCGTGTGTAATTCCTGCTTTGCTATTTTTGGTAGGTTGAATAGTCAACATTGTTTGACAAATCGTTATCTTTTTTTGCTTCTTTGTGATGTGTATATAGTTAGTGCTCCAAACTGTGTATTCTTTTGTCTTTTAGACATAAGGTGTATACATATTATTATATATCTCATTATTATATATAGGGACGGTTATTCTACAAAGTAATGAAAACGTGCGAAAGTGTGCGAAGGCTCACTTTTTACATGATAATTACGTAATGATAATTACGTAATGTCTTTGCATGTTCATGAAAACATTACGTAATTGTCATTACGTAATTATCATGCACTTTGTACATGATAATTACGTAATGATAATTACGTAATGCCATGCAAAGACATTACGTAATTATCATTACTGATTATCATGCACTTTGTACATGATAATTACGTAATGATA
>JAUTDX010006240.1:0-23910 GCA_030844895.1 Ambrosia x helenae
ATCATATTCATAGCATCTTACAAGTAACAGAATTGTACCATGTTACTCTAAGGTGAAATGGAATCTTCTTGTTATATCTTTTAAAAGTAAGCTCAGTTTGCCATTTTATGCTTTCTTCAGAAGTACCAGCGCAAGGTGAAAAATATATTTCTAACAAGTGTAATGTGCCTAAAGGACATCGTGCAAAACAGTTACTTAATTGCAATTCTAAGTGCAAAAGTAAAATTTAAAAGAATCGAAATGTGAGTGGGTTTTGTGAATTTTAACATACTCTTTCTTTTAGTATAACACATACATTATGGCTAAGCAATATAAAGTATATATGTCCGAGTGGTGTACACTATAAAACAATCTCAAACGAGATGCAAAAACTAGGTAACGCCCACAACTACAAAACTATGTATTAATTAATTAATGATTTAATTCTTAGAATAAATTGTTGACTTCTCGTCAAGAAAAGCACAGCAAATGTATTTATAGTAATGGAACAGTTGAAGGATCTAGAGTGCTTCTAATCCACCTGGACCACCTAAGATTGCAAATCCTCCCTCTATGAGATGAGGCTTTTCAGAAGGTTTATGGGAAGACAACAGTACCTATTTAACATTAAGTGAAATCAAAAACACAAAAACAATATCTCAATCCAGAGAGGTGTGGACAAGCAACAAGTGACTTCAAAATATAGTGAAAAGAAGGAATGAAGGATCACTTAAATATGTTTGGAAAGTTCAAATTATTAAAAATACTAAATTCTAAACTTAATTTCAAAGTTCTGAGAGATTAAATATTCAAATAAGTAATGTTAAAACTGAGTGGCTCATGGTCACTCACAGCATCTGACATTGTAACATTTAAACATACTTCAAATCTCTTTTAAATCAATTGTAACCAGATTTTGTAATTTAAAAATTTTTATAATCAGTGTTCAATACATTGCTTTGCTGTTTGTACTTTGTACCATGACAAACATTCCTTCAGCATGGCACGTATGTTTGCAATGGTTTATACTTTATACTCAAAACTCAAAAGATGATATAAGTGAATACAAAAAAAAATCGTGAGGTGCACTAGCGTAGCGGGTAACTGGGCATAAAACAAGAAGTTCAAACTATGATGGGATTTTATTGTACGTGGCGGTAAAAAAAAAGTGCACCTCAGGGGGTTTTGATGTGATTTTTTATAACTTTGCGTCCATTTCAAACATTTCGTATCTTTTATATGTGCGTTTTTGATGTTTTTGATGAATCAGGTGATGAAATTAGTTAGTATTTTAGTTTTTTATAAGATGCATAATTTTTTTTTATCATTATTTTTAATTCCGCCTTGGGTCAGGCTTACCCCTCGGTTTGCCTCAAGGCTCAATTCCATTTTTAAAACTTTGGTTCTAGTTGCTTATTCGTCGGCGTGGATAACAATACAGCAGGCAAGCATGAAATGCAACTCACATATTGATTTATGTAACCAGCAATATTAACAACAAATAGAAGAACAGAAAAGAAGACTACTGGAGCAGAGCAAAAGGGTTCGTGGATAGAACTAATGTTACAAAGAAGAGAAACGATGGAGAAGTGTTGGTGTAAGTTTTAATACAGTTAAGAAAAGTTCACATTGGAAAGGTTAATTGAATGGGTGGAATCACAACTGTAACATAGTTAAGCTAGCATATAAGTTAAAAGTTAAAACATCACCGATAATCAATTTAGTATAGAATCTTGCCTTTTGCCCGTTTGCCGATATCTGAAAAGGGTGCTGGACCGTTGGCCATTGTATGTTCAGGTTACTACTCCCAGATTCCAATCACAGCCTGACAGCCATGTTAAATGTCAATAAAACAGCATGAATATACATATGACAGAATCTACAACTACACAAGTAGTAACTAACTGTCTCTAAGATTTTAAACCAACTATGCATAGTTAAAGGTAAAACTTGGCAATGGGAAGTGCATGTATGAAGTCACTGCAAGATAACCAATGTTATCAAGTTAATGCAACAAAAATCATAACACCATCCACAGATAACAGTTTTCCTTCTTAGAACATGCAACGACAACTGCAATCATCCAAATACACAGGTTAATATCCGTTTCAAAATGATCCCTCATCCCCAAACTCATCTTATCATTATCTGGTTTCCTTCACTTCCTTATCACAAAATCTGCCTCAAATTTAATTAATGATAAAACATGTTTCAATGAAGCAGAAAAGACAATTCATTGTTCTCAAGGCCATCCAAAGGGTACGTTCTCATAATCTCATATCATTGTATATTAGCCCCATACAAATCATCAAATAATGCTTCTACGTTTTAAATGGAAAACTTGTCCTTAAGAGTGTTTTTTATTAAGCTATCTATAGTCCTCACACGTCCTTCATGTGCATCCGGTTTCTTCAGGATATAAACAGGTGATGACATATTTGTTAATAGCGAGCATAGCGCCCGCTATTTCATCGCTATCGCTATGTAGCGTATCGGTATCTTGTCGCTACCGTCCGCTATTTGTTGTTGACAACTATGGGTGATGAACAAGAGCTACAACTGCTCTGATTACTCCAGACTCCAGCAATTCCCTGCCATGGTTTCTATCGCAACTTTGCATGCGGGGAGGTGCCTATAAGGCCTCTAATTAACTGGTTAAGTGTAATCTTTTAGTGATAGCTCATGGTCTTCTTTTAGATGCTAAACTGATAGGACTAGCAAAAAGCCAAAAACATCATAACAACGACTGCAAATTCAAATGCCCTACAAATTAGATTCTCACAAAAAAATTAGGAAAATCGTGCCAACAGAAGCCCTTCTCTATTCTCTGTCTCTGTGATTTTCTCATTTTTCCCAACTTGTTGGTTGTTTTCCTGCAAATTCCAAACTTCCCAAGCCAATGAAATAACCCCTTCAACGTATGTATATAGGCTGTCATTGTGATCCCCTTCAACCCAGCAATCAAATTTAAGGGTACTGAATGTCACTATGCCACTCAATCGAGATCTCCGACAACCGTTAGTCCCAAACATATCAAGTTAGTATAAAGGTAACAAGCTAAAACTTGCCCCGTACAAGTAGCACCTCACGCCTGCATCTTATGCCGACCTTTTGTGTTAAAGTGCGCCTCATATGCACCTTCTGCATGCACCTCGCCTTTTGTTGTTTGAACTTTGAAGCGCATGAGCTAGCGCCTAAGGGGTCACCTTGTGCCTATCAAGAACCCCATATCAGTAAATCACTAAATCCCAATATCAAACCTAAGGTATGATCTGAGGGGAGTAAGATGTAGACAGCCTTACCTCTAGAGAGGTTGCTTCCAGTGAGACTCCCGGCTACTTAATAGTTTTGCATCAAGCTTTTGACATAAGGCACATAACACTCAACAATCGTGACACAAGCCGATTATACCTTCCAGACTAGTGTTCTTAAATTCAGATAAAGGATCCAAATAGGCTATTTATCTCTCTGGATAGATTCCATGTAAAACACCCAAGTCCCAACCTACATCTTCAACATTCAGATTCAACTTAATGAATTTCTTATGCCAAGCCAAATCTCTGTCATACATAAGTACTGAAGGTCTGAAGCCGTACAAATCTTTCGTTCATCTTCAACGTCATCAATTGTGCAAAATTCATGACCTTGACATAGCCAAACCAATGCACTTTCACCGTATAACTTAATGAAATCGACCTTATCCATGCAACTAAACCGCAACTAATTCAATTAGTTCCATATCTAGAGACTTCTCATTTGACTTTCTATTGGCAATTTGGCATTCAGTTCATATCTTTGAAGCAAGATCAAGTCTCCAGTCTCCACTACCAATTGGCACGTTCCAATTCAACAATCCAATTACGGATTAAAAAATCAAATCCAATATATCCAAAACTATCAAAGGAAAGAACAAGAGCTGAATATAAACCGACACTACGTAAAATTCATACAACAGAGAAAGATATTAAGTTATTAACATATTACCAAACATAAACACCAAAACAGAAAGCTAAGTAACCAACTGCCCCTAACTACTTTAACCGCCTAAACGAAAACAAGTATGATACTATCATATTAGATTATTAGTGAGTGCCTACTTGTGTGTTATAAATCAAATCCTAACAGAATAAACAATAAAAAAAGGACTACAACAAATCATAATAATTCAACTCAATCTACATAAACTAAAGGATACAGATATATAATCATCAGACGTTTATAAGATTCAGGCTACTACAATTAGATAATAAATAGAAGGATGTGAATGAAGGAATGTGCTTACGTATGGGAATTGGATACAGACAGCCAATTGAGGAAAAGAAATTAGAGACAGATGCGTTGGAGGACGACTCTCTTGAAGCTAGGGTTTTAGGTTACTGTATATTTATATGTTATTATTAATTATTATTATTATTATTATATTATTAATATATTATTATCTGGTGCAAGTGGTGTCGACTCTCGAGATTCCGTATGAACGGTATTCACAAAGTGGGCGCACTGCGCTATTGTGCACAGTGGGTGCGATTAGCGGTTCAGATCGATAATTGAGGAAACGTTACGGTCAGAGAATCTGCTTAACTAGGCCTGGGCCTGGGCCTGGAGTAGGAAAATATTAGTTGCATTTTTATATCATACGGAGTAGGATATTATTTTAGAAAATTCGTTCATTTTGGTTTTTTTTTTTTTTTTCGCAAACCAGTTTCTGTTTGGAACCGGTTTTGACTTTGACCAGTTCCAAGTTAAACTAGACTAGTTCCGTCCTGGTTTGGTCCGAGTTGGTTTTGTTACCCGGTTTTGGTTCCATCCGATCATTACGCACCTTTTAAAATCATATAACTATATAAAATTTAATTTTATTAACTTAGGTGTTGTTTGGGTGATTAAGTGTTGAATCATTAATAGTTCTGAATAGTTAGAGACTCTGAATGATTAAGTGTTGAATGGTTCAGCTCTTAACCATTCCATTCAGAACCTTTTTTTAGGTTGAAACAAACAGTGCAAATGCAGAACCATTCAAAGCTGAATGATTCATAGCCTCACTAAGAGGCTACCAAACAGGCCCTTATAGATTTTTTTTAAGGGAATATTTCATAAAATGGTAACCAAGTTTTATAAGTGTTTCAATTAGGTCATTCATATAAAAGATTGTTCTAGTTAAGTCATTAAACTTTGTTTTATGTTCTAGTTCTATATAATTTACCTGAAGAGCAGGTAAACTATCCTATATAGTATATTTTTTAAATTTTTTTAATCTTTAAACATGCTGAGATAATTAATACAAAAAATAAATAAATGTAACTAAACATTTTAATGTTGTTATTATATCATGTTCCTGAACCGCACCATTGTCATACCTCTATCGTTCTACATACCGTACCCTCCTGTTCATCTTTGTTAATCTCGCCGGACATGTTTTCCGACCAAGTATTCTGGCCACACTTTTACACTTTCATTGAACGTTAGAAAATAATAAGAAATGAGGTGTCTCCCCGACACCACTGTCACTTTTACACCCCATGTTTTCGACTTATTCTGTGGCAACGACATCGCCTGAATTGGAAACGGGAAAGGTAACGGACTCGTCATTGACGACGAAATTCATCGCTGTCACATTTGTTGAGTGAGAAACTTAATGACGTGAATCGATTTTTGACCGATGGTTGAGCCGATGCGTACCGGAATTAAACAAGAAAAAGCATAAGATGGAGATGGTAGTGCTTACCCTTGGTAATCTTCATCATCTCTGCCCCTTTCTTAGATGGATACATGGGATGGTTCGTTGCCGGAAATAGTGCCGGATTTTTAGACGGGAAATAGTGTGGGAAGAAAGGTTTGGAGAAGATCTCCAGTGGTGGGGAATTCACGAGAGGGAAGGAAAATGATAGAGATGGTCATGTGTAGGGCTGCAAACGAACCGAACGAACACGAACAAGGCCTTGTTCGTGTTCGTTTGTTAAGAAAAATATGTGTTCACGAACAGTTCATCAACACTTACCGAACAAGATTTTATGTTTGTGTTCGTTTGTTAAGAAAACACTTATGTTCGTGTTCGTTTGTTAATTTTGTTCATGAACGCACACGAACACAAACGAACATTCATGAACACAAACACAAACGAACACAAAAAAGTGTTCATGAACGAAAACAAACACAAACGGACATATATTAACTTTCTTATAAAATCGAATTCACATACATATATTTACCTCATATAAATTGTTTTGGGTAAAATAAATAAAAGTAAAAGAATATCAAGACAAATTATAAAAATTAAAAACCTTATTAATCTATCGAGCACAAACAAACATAAACAAACGAACATAAAACAAACAAACATAAAAGAACACGTTACCGAACGTTCACGAACATAAACGAACGAACGTGGCATCTGTTCATGTTCGTTCGTTTAACTAAACGAACGAAATATTTTGTTCGTGTTCGTTCATTTATTAAACGAACGAACACAAACGAACTTCCCGCCGAACGGTTCATGAACTGTTCGCTGAAAGTTCAGTTCGTTTGCAACCCTAGTCATGTGAGGTTTTTATTGATTATTGTTATTAATTATATTATTATTATATCAAAATGATTATTGTTGATGCTTTTAATTTTTTTAATTTTCACTTTTGAAAAAAGACTTTATAAATTTTTAATGTTGGAATTGATAAGGCATCTAAACATGTTTTTTTGTTAAGAAAACCTAAATAGAGGTGATGTAGGATGGATCACCTTCTATCTAGGTAAAATATCTAAGATAAAAACATCAAAGTAATCTTGAGTGATCTAATTAGAACAAAAACTTTTATGAGTGACCTAATTAGAACACTCCTTAAACTTGGTTACCATTTAACAAAGTTACCCCTTTTTTTAAACAAAAAAAATCAAATTTTATACAAAGAAAACATAACTTTATTTGTGTTTATGGCCAAAATCATTTTTTTTAAACTGGTTTCGATTCAATTGCGGTTTTTATCTGTGCCAACTGGTTTTTAGTGGAACCGCTTCAGGTTTGTGTACCGGTTCCAATTCGTTTTGCCAGTTTTCGGTTCGGGATTTTTAGTACCATTTTTGGATCCCAAACCGGTTTTTTTTCATCTCTACACTCATCTCATAGCATTTTAGAAAATCCAAGTATTTGTGGATGAAATCTATTTTGGTGTGTTTTTTTGTTGATTTTGTAAGTGCGAAGTGATCGCTAAGGATCGAGTTAATTAGTATGAATTTTAAAGACGAAAGTTGCAAGACAAGAAACAAGCTAAAACCACAAGTTTATACCGCAGAAGAAAATTTGTGATGGACGTGAAGATTAAAGAAAAAATAGGATGTTGCATGCAATTAATCCTTAGAAATTACTCATTGATACAAAAGAAGAATTAATTGGGTCAGAAGGAATTTGCAAATGAAACGAGAAGTCAACTTCGTGTTTAAGGCTTATTGGGCTGATCTAACTGCTTTAAGAAGAATAGATTAAAAGACATAACAACCCATTATACTAATGGGCCGTGAAGCCAGATATCGAAATTTGACAGTTACAGAGACTAGACGTGAGCAAACCGGTTTTTTTTGCCGAACCAGTTTCGGTTCCAAATCGGTTCGCTACAGTACCGGTTCCTGGCCTAACCGGTTCGGTTTTTGGACCGGTTTTGTCGATTCGTAAGACCGGTTTCGGTTCGTTTCGGTTTCGGTTCTTTCGCGCACAATTTGAAAAAAAAAATATAAACATAAAAAATTCGACTTTTTTTATTTTTTTTCGGTTTTCGAAATAAGAAACTAGGAAAATGAAATACATAAAAACATAATTTAAAATACTACAATCAATTTTTTTAAGCTTCGTCCGAACTACTTTGGCGCAACGAAGCATCGTATGCGAGTTCCTCGTTCGATAGGGGTTCACTTAGTCCTTCTTCGACATCTTCGTCATGTATTCTTCGTTCAAGTTCGGTTTGGTCTTCAAGAGAAGTTATATGTTGTACTCGATCCACCGCGTCCAAGTGATCTTTTAAGCATATGCACATCTCCAACGATTCGGGATTTAATTTTGTTCTTCGTATCGATAGCACCCTGCCACTAAGAGAAAAAGCCGATTCCGAAGCTACCGTAGAAGCTTGGACACTTAGTAGATCACGGACTATAGCGGAAAGGATAGGAAATTCGGTTTGTTTTCCTTTCCACCAAGCCAAGATATCAAAATTTTCAAATTCGGTGGCGGTGAAAGTCGCCGTAAAATTCGAGCCTTTATACCTTGCAAGCTCGCTATTTGGGGCCTCACCCCTTTGTCTTTTAGCCGTTTGGTCTTTGACAATATTAAACAAATTAATTTTAAGGTTACCCGGCTCGAGCTAGCACGACTTCCTTTCCCTCCATTGATCCCATTTGCATTTGCAAGTTGGGACCATATTTTTCTAAATAAGTATCATACAATGCTTGGAAATCTTTATCAAAAGTATTTTTCATGAGTTGTGACCAATTTGGTTTTGAAATATAAAAACGTAAAGCCATATTTATTTCATCGATTATAGTATAAACCCCCGTAGCATTTAAGCACGGGTTTAAAGCCAATGCACACATAAAAACATGTGGGATTTCTTCAAAATATTTAAGAAAATTTTCAACCATTGGTGGTATAATTTTCCCAAACAACTCATTTTTTTCATCAAAATTATATATTGTTTGAGCCATTAAATATAATTCTTGCAATGCTTCATTACTAGTTGGATAATAAACCCCCGATAATTTTGTAGTAGCGTTTTTAAAAACCTCAAGAAATTTCGTAAGTTGTTCAATACAATCCCAACCCTCATTAGGAGAAATTCCGTTACTTTACCATGCCTAGCAAGCCTATTATGAAAAATATTGTAAAGTTTCTCTTTGTTTCAAGGCACTTTCGAACATTGTAAAAGTTGAATTCCACCTGGTCGACACGTCCCAATTCGGACCTAAAAATGGACGGTTCGTATCGTTAAAATATTTTTTATATTTTCTATATCTTTCGCGACTTGTTATAAAAACTTCATGTAACATAAATCGAATTTTTTTTTGAAATCTTCAACAATGGGAATTCCAAGTCCATCTTGCACACATAAGTTAATAATGTGTGCAACACATCGAGTATGAAAAAAAATACCATTGCAAATCAGATTATATTTTAATTTAATTTTTCAACCGCGACATTATTGTTTGACGCGTTGTCGAACGACATTGAAAATATTTTGTTTTGTAAGTGAAAAGTTTGTATTACATGGTCTAAAACATAAAATATATTTTCTCCGGTGCGTGGATACTCAAATAAATCAAATGCAATCGTACGTTTCATCATTTGCCACGTACCAGGATCGATCCAATGAGCGGTGACGCAAATGTACGATTCCGGTAAACCGTGAGGTGCCGACCAAACATCGGTGGTTAAGTTCACACCGGTTTGTAAGTTTGAAAAAAATAAAATTAAATCTTTTCTTGCTTGTTTCCATAATTTCAAACAATAGCGTTTTAGAGTAAATCGACTTACGTGTTTATATCGAGGTTGGAGCGTGTCACGAATCAAGCTTGTCAACTCGGGATCATCGAAGTGGTTGAAAGGTAAAGGTTTTTGAATAAAAAACTTTGCCATTCGGTCTTGAACCTTGTTAAAGTCGTAAAGAAAAATCCCACCTTGAGTATTAATAGTCGTTTGAGAACTTTTGAGCGGATTTTCTTTAACAATCTTGCAATACTTAGCTTTATGATTTCTCAAGGTAGAGTTTGCGTAATTGCGTTTGGTTGGAGAAAGATACCACACTTTCTACAACGCGCCTTTTTCTCTCCATTCGACAAAAGACACAAGTCGAAAAAACCAGTTTCTTGTCCAAATAGTTCGGCGTTTCGTGTCGTTTCAAGAATACTAAGAATGGTGGGTTGGTTTGAGATACCGGTTTGAGATGGGTTTAATGAAGAAGCCATGGAATGATCAATGATGTAGCAAAGAAGCAAAGCGAAAAAATAAACGAGCGAATACTATTGCGTTTTTCGGTTTTCGGGTTCGTTTTTGCGTTTTTGAGTGTTGTGATCAACCCAAAACATCTAAACCTATTATACTAACTTGGGGTGGCAAAATGGTGATTTGGGGGGCAAAAAAGGGCCAAAAAACGGTCATATTGAGCCCAACGGTCGATTTATAACGTTCAGATTTTTCAAACGGTAAAAAACCGGTTTCTCAGACCTGTTCAGGAACCGGTTCGTGTAGGAACCGGTTCGGTTCAGTTTGGCAGCAAAAAACGTGGGTTCGATGGGCGGTTTTTTATATAGAACCACACCGGTTCGTGTTGGAATCGGTTTTTAGCCAGACCGATTCGGGCGGTTCATCCGGTTTCGGTCCCAAAACCGATTTTTTTGCTCACGTCTACAGAGGACCAATTGCAAAAAGTGGATGGTTGGAATTACATTACATTATGAGTTAAATGTCACTTCCGTCCCTGAGGTTTGGTCATTTTTACGAGTTTCATCCAAAAGTTTATTTTTGGACCTACTAAATAAAAAAAAAACAACGTTATTCTTTCTATTCTGAGTTAATGTTGTTTGGCACATCACAAAAATTTAGTGACCCTATAGATGTTTTGGAGCATATGAAAGAAGAACATTATTTCCCAAATGCATGCATTACATATAGAATATTACTGACTATTCCAGAAAGGAATTTTTCAAAATTAAAGTTGTTGAAGTCATACTTATGATCCATAATATCCCAAGAAAGACTTAGCGGTTTAGCGATGATAGTTATCAACGAAGAAAACTTAGATTGTATAAACTTCGAAAAGTTGATCCACCAAGTTGCTAGCAAGAATGATAGGAGAGGTTCACGAATCGTTGGTTAGATATTAGCCTATTATGGTATGAAATTTCACTCATTTTAATACTATTATTTTGATAATTGTTATGTCTATTGCTATACTATCGATCGTACATAAAATGAGTTTAAATTATTTAATTTGTTAAAGCCCAAGGGGCATAATTTTTAATAGGCCGGATAAGGCACGTAAATCATTCGAGAAGCCTCGGGTTGTTCTCATAATGAAATACACACTTTGAAGTGTCTAGTGGCTTTTCATCTTTTTGACCATAAGCATTGGTATGTAAAAATGGTTCTTTTACCCAATCCATTGTATGTGGAACCAATCCATTGTATGGGAAATTTCATGCATGTGTTTCGTATGTTTCATTATAGTTTACGTTTTAAAAGATATTAATAAAATAATTTCTTCACGGTGTAAAGCATTAGGCGACCATGCAAACTGCCGCCCCAGTCGTCAGTCAGGGTTATAAAACATTGGTTGTGCAAGTTGTTTAGGCGTGGCAATCGTGTTATTTTGTAGCCACAACGAGTTAGTTAATCTAAGCCTTCCATTATATATCAATATTGATTCCTAGCCGCAACGCAGAGCTGTGAAAAAATCTAGCTAGTTGTGTTAGAAACATAGTTTGAGTTTTTGGAAAAAATCAATTATTGCACGACCATATTTTTATACATGAAAAATTATATCCTCCAACAATTTTATCTCGGGTCGACTTAACCAAAACCTTTGAAGTAATATCTTAGGCCTGTTTGGTTATTTTGAACCCTAAATAGTGAAGTACACATATGATCATTGTGGTTTACTAAAATTATGGATTTGATCCATAACATTCTAATATTACATTGATGGTTCATGTGGTTTGCACTTTATAGCGGATTTAGTCCCAAACTTTTTTCAAAAGTCAATGAATGGTCCCGGTGATTTGCACAATACATTTTTTAGTCCCTAACTTAGACTTACTAAAACCTTTAGATTTATTGGTTGGTGACAAAATGCGTTACAAAGTGCAGACCACAAGGACTATCCATGTACTTTTGGGAAGCTAGCTGGAGACTAAATTATGTTATAGAGTTGACCCATTGTGATAGTATGATGATGTTGAGCATATACATTGGAATATGTCAGAATCGTCAAACATGTGAGTTATTGTGATTTATCATTAATAAGTTGTTTTGGGTTGGAATACTCGCAAATAAATATCTTTTCTTTAACGGTAGGTGATGCAGCTAGAGGAGCTCTGACTAACACCATGGGCAGTCAGTACTGATTATCCATCTCACCTGGATTGGGAATCTCCCCATGTGAAACCCCCCACATGTGGTAAATATGACTCCGACCTAAATCGAACCTTCAACCTCCACATAACCTCCGCTCTAGCTCCCGCCTCCCTCCCTGTTTCACCAACTTGAGCTAGGCCTCATTGGCACGCAAATAAACATCTTGAAAGGAAACATATACAAATAATGGTTATGCCAAACTAAAATGAATGTAAACATTGAAATCTTGATTCTTGTATTTTGCATGTAATATAAAAAGGGTGATAAACATATTCACGCATGTATATAGATGTAAATAGTATCGGTTATGTTTGTAAAAGCGTGCCGCACATTAGTGGACCCATGTAAATATGTGCAAGTATATAAGTATATATAGGGTGAAACATGAGGTCATGATCTATTGATCTATGAAAGGGTGGACAGATAAAATATGAAATCTTGACTACTATAACTACCAAGGGTTGTTGGATGTAAAATATTCATGCATATATAGCTCACGCTTGAAATAAGATAATGTTACTATTTAAATGCGTATCTTTTGGCGTGAAAATGAAAACAAGTTCTAAAAAGCTATGAGTAGAAGAAGTAAAGAAAAGAAAAGATTTTGATTACTTGATCCAATTAAAGTGGAACGCATATTGGCATATAAATGTTCACATGAATGTTTGCATAATTGATTTTGACAATTTTCAAAAAGAATTTGCTGAGAACTCATAACCATGTATTTTAAAAAAGATAAGTTTCTTGTTAAAATGGCAGTGATAAAAGAAATAAAAGGCATCAGATTGCTAATTGGCAAAGGAGTAAAGTTTGGCAAGATAGAACTCTTATTGTACATGGCCTTAGATTATTTCTTTGCAAAATTTTGGATGTGTGGACCTTAAGACTTCTGTTGAGTTTATTAATAAAGGCAGGGTATGTATTGTGTAAAAACCGAATTACAAAACTATAAGGAATGCCAAACAAAAGTCCGAATAGTAAGATGCCAACCGATATGAGGAATATAGATATGTCTTAAACTCATAATTGAAGGTGTATAGGACACATGAGTAAGGCTAATGGTTGATAACACTTAGCTAATTTTGTTAAGTTACTTTTACAAATGTTGTTATGGGCTCTTTATTATGTAGTTTTAGACATGGGGTTTGAAACGAGATAGCCGAGTCTGAGGTAGGAAAAGTACTTTCGAGCCAAGCATGAGTTTTAGACATGATGCTTGAAATGACGACTTGGCAATCTCGTTCACGACTTCTTCTATTTACACTCGTAAATCTGAATGTGATTTTAAACAACAAGGCGTCTTAAATTTTTGTAAAATCATAATAATAATGTACAAGGGCTTAGATGTTTCTGAAACTTTCTATATAAATATTACTAAGTATAGTTTTTTTTTTTTTTTAATCAAAGTAAGATGTATAATAAGATCAAAAGGAAATATTTTTAAGGACATGGACAAAAAAGGCTATGGTGTCCCTTGGTGAATGTTAGGGGTGTTTTTTGAACGGTTGGCTGTCATCCGATCTAATTAGGTGAAATCAATTACTTTTGTATTTTTTAAATATGGAATCAAACTATTTAAGGAACATCCTATTCCAACCCCCCAGTGGCGAAGCTTGACCGAAGGTTTGGGGGGTCGAAAGTCACCGAGGGTCGGAAGTCACTAGTTTCGGAGGGTCGAAAACCAGTTTTGGGGGGTCGAAACCCTATATTTTCAAAATTTTCTATACGAATACTATATAATCGGAACTTCTGCGCGAAAATTCGGGGGGCTCGACCGCCCCTCCCCGCCCCTACTATGTTGCGCCACTGCAACCCCCTAGCTTCTATTTTCACCCATCTTCAAAGCGCCTCTCACTTTGGTCATAGCAAGGTGTTTTGGGTCACATCATGGTACCAGGTTGACTGCTTTATCGCGAAAAGAAAAAAACAACTTCAAAGCACCTCGCTATGGTCAAAGCCAGACGCTTTGGCCCTTTTTTTCCTGGGGGGGGTTGAATCTGGACATGTTTTCTAGATTTACCCGCAAAGCACCTCGCTATGGTCAAAGCCAGGCGCTTTGGCCCCTTTTGAAAAAAATTATTGTTTTAATTAGATTTAAATGGTTTTACTTAATTAAAAAATATTTTAATTCATTTTTAATTGTTTTAACTTGTTTCCGATCAAAGAAAATTAGTTTGACCTGTTTCGGTTCGTTTATTGCTCGTTTTTTGTTTTCAGAACAAAAAACCGAGAATGAACAACTTTCATAAATATATGTATGTAACACATGAAGTGTGCAATCAATACCATGTTTTACCAAATTTCAAATTTTACATCTCTAATCGATATACTGGACTTTCGGACATTGTTTAACGCGTTTTGGTTCGTTTAATTGCTCGTTTCAGAGCAAACAACCGAGTATGAACAACTTTCATAAATCAATGTACGTAGCACATGAAGAGTGCAATCAATACCATGTTTTATCAAATTTCAAATTTTACATCTCTAATCGATATACTGGACTTCCGGACCTTGTTTGACGCGGTTTGGTTCGTTTAATTGCTCCTTTAAGAACAAACAACCGAGTATGAACAACTTTCATAAATCAATGTACGTAGGTGATCGAAGGCATAAACTGTACTGAAAGCGTTGGAAGAGATGTTTCAGAAGTCCTTTGGTTAAGATGTCTACATACTGGTAGTCAGCTGGAATATAGGGAAACTTTGACCGTGCCTAGGCGAACCTTTTCTCGAACGAAGTGAATATCTAGTTCAACATCTTTAGATGTTTTTAAAAGGTTATAAACTGTTAACATAAAAATTAAAAACTAATAATATAACTTTTAAAGTCATATATTTATATACCATTAATTATTCGTAATATTAAAAACTTCACCTAAATATGCTTAAGAAAGGTTCTAGAAATATACATATAGATCAACTGCTCGACAGTGTATTTTTCTGTCTTGTTCTATTTCGTGGCATCGACAAAGTTTTAAATAATGAGCATCTAAAAAAACAAAAAATTAAAGTTAACCTTTAAATCAACAGTCAGGTTTGATAAATTGTTTCAGGTTGCCTTTATCGTTGACAGATATCTCTCCGACAACAACTTCCTCCGTACCAGATCACAATGTCCAACAACTGAATTTTACTTGCTTGCATGAACAGTTGTTTTACTAATTTCCGATTCTTGATAGTTGCTTATACTCGTGTTCCGACTTTAAATCAACAGTTGGACCGACGCTAACAAACAGATGAAAATTAGACGATTTTGTTGACCTTCCCATTGATTTCAAGTATGTTCTTTTGACAAACCTCTGGCTAACCTGACGTTCTTTTGCAACCTAGTTCCTTTGAATTATAAAGAACATTAAAGAAGGACTTGTGCTATTTCTTTTCAAACCCTTTATACCTAACACACTACAATAGTTCACAGTTCAGTACTTCCGGGAAAGATACAACATTCATCTTCGTTATCCCTTGCTTTTTGTAATACGTTTGGAGAGATTATTCCTCTTCATCCAGATAATCGTTTCCACTTCTGTAATGATCAGGAACATTCCAAATAACTGTTTAGTTATGTTTCCATTGGTAGAGAATAATAATAATAATATTGTGTGTGGTGTTGGTGTTAGGTACTATGCATTCTCACACAATGTCCAACAACTAAATTCTACTTGCTTGCATGAATAGTTGTTTGTAATTGTTTAGGAATATAGTTTCTGATCAAAAAAAATCCGTAACTGAACAGTGGTCTAGTGGTGTGGTCTACCATTTTTGTAAGTAACTGTTCAGTTATGGAATCTTTGTACGAAATCATCTCATTCCATGTTCTCCATATCCATACCTTGTTTCAAGTGTTTTGCAAAAGACATTTGGTCTTCAAGACTTCTAGGAGTCAGGCATCTTGTTCTTTTAATCACTTTACCTAAATCTATTTGTAATTATTATTATTATTATTATTATTATTATTATTATTATTATTATTTCATGTTTTCGATAATAAGATGTTTGTTTGTTATGATCACTTTACCTAAATCTCATATCCTTCCTCTTAGTATAATTATAGATTTGCAAACGAAGTTTAAAGGCTGAACACGAGTATAATCAAACAAGGGTTCCTCTGAAAACCACCAACGATCAATTAAACTTTCCGAAACACGCCAAACAGAGTCTGGAAGTCCAGCATATAGATTAGACATGCAAAAATTGTATTTGGAAAAAAATATGGGTATCGAATGTATAGTCCCGAGCACCACATACAATGATTTATGAAAGTTGTACAAACTTGGATGTTTCTACCGAAAAACACAAATGAGCAATAAACGAACCGAAACGCCTCAAACGAATTTTTTTGGATTGGAAACAACTTAAAAGAATTAAAAATATTTTTTAGTCAATAACAAATATTTATAACGAATTAAAACAAGTTTTATTTTTTTTAAAAAAAAAGCCTAAAGCGCCTGGCTATAGTCAAAGCGAGGCGTCTGTTGTCTAATCAAGCCTTTCAAGTGCTTCGCTTTGACCAAAGCCAGGCGCTTTAGGGTTTTTAAAAATAAACTTGTTTTAATTCGTTATAAATGTTTTTATTGACTAAAAAATATTTTTAATTCATTTTTAATTCTTTTTGGTTGTTTCCAACCCAGAAAAATTCGTTTGAGGGTTTCGGTTCGTTTATTGCTCGTTTGTGTTTTTCGGTAGAAACATCCAAGTTTGTACAACTTTCATAAATCATTGTACGTGGTGTTCGGACTATACATTCGATATCCATATTTTTTCAAAATACAATTTTTGCATGTCTAATCGATATGCTGGAATTTCGGACTCTGTTTGGCGCATTTCGGAATGTTTAATTGATCGTTAGTGGTTTTAAGAGGAACCCTTGTTTGATTATACTCATGTTTAGCCTTTAAACTTCGTTTGGGTTTGATGAACACAAAACTTATTACTAAAAAGCAACACAAAACAAAATTGGAACCTTAAATCGTACGGTGATATAAAGAGAGGCCTATTAGGAGTGTCGTGGAGGAAGATCGTCGGTTTGTTGTAGTCGATGATGGCGCAAAGGTTAGCGGGAAGTTGAAATTTTGAATGATGCTCGTCGGTTTGTTCTTTATATACTAATTCAAAATAGAGGTAGGAAAGTCAAGCTTCGGGTGAAAATGGATACCATGGATCAGAGAGATTTAAGCTAATCAAAGTCATATCTCAAGTCGGTGCAAGTTATGTTGGAGCACTGTTCATCTTCTTCTTCTACTTTCTTTCTCTTGATCTTCACACTTGCTTTTGGAGCTCTGATCTTCTTCCTATTATCTTTGTTTATCACAACTTAAAGCTCTGATCATGGGTCGCATGATTGTGTGTATGTTCTTTTATAAGATGAAAATTGTGCGGTCCGACCGTTGATTTCTTTCCGCAACCAGCACAACGAACTCTGTATGGATGATATCGATCAAACTTGCATAACAACCAAACCATCGTTTGAAACCATAACTTATTACATTATTATTATTTACATTTGCAACACACACCTTCAACCCATTCCTCGTAAACCATGGAAAAAATGGCTATAGTAAAACACTACAAGATGATGGTTTTGTTTTGTGGATCAGACGAGGACTTGCATAACACGTACGAGACGAATGTTGCAACATGAGTTCGACCAAGATGACACGCGAAGCTTTAGACTCCAAGTGGATCACTTGATTGCCAACTCACCTCTCGTAGAACATAGGCCTCTACAAAGTTTCACCAATTCGCCTTTTTTCCCTTATTTAATGAAATTTAACGCGCATACCGCATTCGAAGATCAATGTCTTCACATTTTAGTAACATTTAAGACTAACTAAGATTCGAGAACAACAACATTCTCTCTCAAACCTTTCTAAAAGTAGAAAAAACTAGAAGAATATTAACAACTAACAAATATTGTAGAACAAAAGAAGAAAGTGTTCCTCTCTGTTACCAAGAATGTCAAGAAATGATAATTTTCAAATATTGCAGATCAAGGTCTTCATTAGTACTTTAGGAAGAGAGCAATGACCGGTCACATTAGTTGTTAGGAATTGAATTCTTAGAGATGATAAAGGATAACGAAGATTAATGTTGTATCTTTTCCTGGAAGTACTGAATTTTCATTTAGGGTAGAATCTATAAAGGTATATTAGAGATGGTAAAGGATAACGAAGATTAATGTTGTATCTTATAATAATGTTTTGTAGTTAGCTCGTGAAATTAAGTGTAGAGATGGATTGGATTCACAGCTTCCTGAATCTATTATTCATCACATACTCTCTTTTATTAATATTACTCCTGCGGACCTTATTCGAATGAGTGTACTCTCAAAGACCTAGTTTCGCCTTACCGCTTCTTTCCCCTTTCTAGATTTCAATATCGATAGTTTTATTAAATAAATAAAGTTATAATTTTCATTTGGGTTTATGATAGTTTGATTAGAGTTATTATTATTCTTTTAAAAATAAAACATAAAAAAATTAACACTTTTAGAGTTATTAACGATAGTTTAATTAGGGTTATTACTTTGTTTTTAATTTTTTTTAAACTTTTTTTTTACAATAATTAAATTAAAAAAAAAACAATTCAAAACACCAAAAAATGACCCAAATAAAACTTTGATCCGAAGCGCCTCGCTTTGGCCAAAGCGAGGCGCTTCGCTTTTAAAATTCAACTTTTTCTGACCTCGTACTGATGGCCGTTGAAAAGGAAGCCAAGCGCCTCGCTTTGGTCAAAGCGAGGCGCTTCGTAAGGGGTTGAAATAGAAGCAGGGGGTCTCAATAGCCCATGCCCTATTTAATTACCTCAATAATCAATATATACCTATCAAATTATAATAATTTGTTCTTTTACCTTACTTATATTTTAATAGAAACGTAAATTTTAATAACAGAATGTGCTATCATCTATAGTATGTATTGATCTGAGAATTAAAACATACGTAGAATACTGGTTTTTATTATGTTTTACGAAATAATAAGAAAAATAAAATAAAAAAAAAGAATAAACTTAGTATTAATATCTTTCTATATAGTGTGTTTCCCATATATTGAAAACCAAAAGAAAACAAAAACTGTTGAAAGTCATAAAAAGGGTTTAAGAGTCGTGATTTCTAATTACTTTACCGCAAGCAGTGGTGTACGAAAAAAAAATGCCCCATTCACTTGGACTGATTTGATTGCTCTAAAAAAGAAGCAATTTGCACGCCCAAATCCGGCGTTATTATTTCACACGAAGACCAATTTTTGTAGGATAATGTCCCGGGGGAGGTGTTCCGGCGTTATTGGGGCATTTTCACATACAAATCGTTTTCCCACTACGAGTGGCCTAACTTTCAGCGGTATGATATTTATTTTTATACTTATTGCAATATTTATTGGCATGTTGAAGGCTTTGGAAAGCTAGGAACGAGAAGATATCTTCAACCAATAGTTTAAGGATTGAAGACATTAGCAATGATGTGAAACCATATGGTTTGGTGGTATAGTGAGAATGAAGTTAATTCGATGGGACAAGTGAAGTAAATTTGATTTTATATGATTGTTCTTGTGACTTCTATGTTTTGTTGCCCCTGTGTTTTTTGGCAGGGGTGGTGCAGCAACCATTTTGGAACTCATTTTAACCCTAACTCAGTACAACCCAATCAACCTTAAGGCTATTTCAACAGGATTATGCCAGTCATTTTAACTTAGTACAACCCAATTCAACCTTAAGGCTATTTTTTATATTCCTCCCATTCTCATATTATCAGCTTAGCGCTACATCAGAATATTCTGTCACCTTTGACCTCATTCCAAAACCTATGTTATACTTATCTCTGATCCCACGCCATTTTCTTATATTTTTTAAATACTTTTAAATTATAAAAGTTAAACAGGAGAGAGATGAGAGAGGAGGATGGAGTGGGACGGCTAGGAGCTTGGTCCCAATGGTTATTGGGAGGGAATGAGATGTTGGAAGGTGGCGTGGTATGCCCCGCATCCCAAGCAATCCATGATACCACACTGTTTTCTTATATTGTTTTAAATATCTAAAATTATAAAAGCTAGGAGCGAAAGAAGAAAGGAGGTGGTGAGACGGCTAGGAGCTTGATCCAAATGGTCACCAGGAGGGTGGCGTGGTGTGCCTCGTGTCCCAAGCAATCCATGATTCCACACCAATTTCTTATATTATTTTAAATATTTAAAAATATAAAAGTTAAATAGGAGAGAGAAGAAGATAGGAAGAGGGAGTGGGACGGATAGAAGCTTGGTCCCAATGGTCACTAGAGGGTGGCGTGGTGTGCCTCGCGTCCAAGTAAACCAAAATCCATACCAAATAGCCTAAAGGGATAGGGCATCCATTTTTTAATCAACTACCCTAATTTCTTTGCTTCGCCCGCATGTACTCTTTCAATTCACAAGTTAAACCGACACTTCAACCCGCCAAGAGAATTTGCATGCATTGCGGCGGTGTTCCATGACCAACCTCCTAGAACCAGCTTACCCAAGCCCTTTGCTTTCCCGCACCTCTTCCACTCTAATAGTGTTATACAAACATTTCTTCTTGTTTATCTTTGTAACCTTTTCTTATATTAAAACCAGACACGCTGTGTTTTTTTTAAAAGAGTAAAGTTTTAGATTAAATGTTAAAAGATTATGAGAAAAAAATCATATGCAACATCTAAGATCTTCACTAGACCTTGTGAGAGGTCTATTGTTGTTTTTGTTTATCAACGGCTTCATGTTTTCCCAGCATAAATCCCACTACTAAAGTACTGTTTTCTTTCCCCACCACTATTTTGTTTTTCTTGCAAAATCAAACGTGGTACAAAACTCATCTCATAAAGCGTTGATGTAAGCATCGCCTGCGATTATCTCAATTTTTATATACAAAATTAAATTTATTTTGTAAACTTAAAGGAAAAAAAGAAACTAAAATTATGTAATCTTAATATCGTATTTTGTAAAAAACAAAAAGGAAAAAGAAACACTAAGCTAGCCCAAATCAACACACAAAGTTACACGTTTTACGTGTCACGTCATCATTCTATATGGTCATCGCTTTATCTTTTTTTTTTTTGAACGGCCAACAAAATTCATTATCACCAAAGCTAGCGGGATACTAGCAAATCACCCGGTACATCCAATAAATACAGTCACCAAAGCTGAAACAACACTAAATTAAAACAAAAAACTACCAACCTAATATTAGATAGATTGAAAGCACGCCACCTATCCCATCCCAACTCGACCGCGTTGATTAGACCTCGCCTTGATCCAGAAAAGACTCCTCGCCTGATTTTTCCCCCACAATGCTATGAAGCGTAAGCATCTTCTGTTCGAAAACTGCCTCGTTTCGGCTCCTCCATAGACACCAAATAGTTATTAAACACACTGCATAAAAGGCTTTCCTCGTCCCCTTTGATCCACCAATATGTTCGTGTAATTGCAACAGGTCCTTGAATTGAAACGCGAACAACCTGCCCACCTTGCACCATTGTGAAACAAGCTGCCAACAGACTGATGCGCAAAATGGCACGACACAAACAAATGCTCAATGTCTTCTGGAAAATCACCGCATAAAGGACTAAGCTTGAGCCCGTATTTACATGACGCCTAAGTAGAGCCAGCCACTTTGGTCGGCAATCTCCCTAGTGCAGCTCTCCAAGCGACTAACCAAACTTTACGAGGCACCCATGTGTTCTTTTGAAGTACAAATTCAGCAGCAACATACCGGTTTTCCTGCAACGAAGTCTTGATATCCGCAACTGAGAATCCAACTGTGTCACCCAACCCGAATACACACCGATCCATTTCATTCCTGATGACTGGACACTGAACCGAAGCCAAAAGCAGCCCCATTCAGCAGATGCGCCAGCGCCCAACCCCGATGATACCCAATCCCAACCCAACCCAAACCCGATGGATTGTACCCTATCCGCGACAGTCGCGAATTTGTTTTTTTCAGCAGCAAATAAAGCCGGAAACTGAACAGCCAGAGGAACCTCCAGAGCCCCAGATGTCCAGCCAAATAAAATACCCAGCCCATTACCCACCCACCCGTGTATTGCTCGACCAATATCCACACCAGCCTCCTTAACCAATTGGACAGCAGCGCAGCAATGCCTTTCCAAGTCCCCGGGGCCGATAATCTAGCCGGGACCGGGTTCCAATCTCTGGATAGCGTGATGAATGGTCCATATCACCTTTCTCCATAACGCGTTTTGCTCGTTTTTGAACCGCCACCACCACTTGGAGAGAAGAGATAAATTCGCGTCTCTAACGACCCAAAACCGAGACCACCCCTTTTATAGGGCCAATAACATTGTCCCACAGCTATCCAATTCATCTTTGCCTTTTCAACCGAACCTCCCCAAAAAAATACCCTACGCAACCTATCCAAATCCTCTAGCACTTTGATTGGAGCCTTATAGAGTGAGAAATAGTAGTGGGGAGGCATTAGGACTGATTTGATAAGCACAACTCGACCACCAAATGACAATTGTTTTCGCCTTCCAACTTGAAAGCCTTTTCCGGAAACGCCTCAACCACCGGTTCCCAATGCTTAGCTAGATTCATATTAGCACCCACAACAAGTCCTAAATGCGAAAATGGAAGCTTTCCAAAAGAACACCTAAGTACAGTCGCCATATTTTTGCCCTTCTCACTATCCACACCAATGCCATAAACACTACTCTTTTCTTAAGTTTACCCTCAGCCCCGATACGAGATAAAACCACCTCAATATGCGCTTCAGGTTTTTTGCGTTGGATGTCGACCACTCGCCCAAAAATACCACGTCGTCAGCATATAAAATGTGGGAATAACCATATTGCCGTTTCCACATGACAAACCCCTAAACAAACCCAAATCACAGGCCCTTCTCATTGTACACGACAAAGCCTCCCATGACGAGCACAAATAGAAAGGGTGACAACGGGTCCGCCTTGTCTAAGCCCACGGCTACATGAAAATTCGTTCGTTGGAGAGCCGTTTTACTAAGACAGACGCCCGAGCCGAGGACACAATCGCCATAATCCACTTTATCCAAAGTGCAGGAAAATTCATTTGTGATAATATGGATTCCAAGAAACCCCAATGCACTGAGTCGTACGCCTTATCTATGTCCGCCTTGAAAATCATTCCGCACCTCTTGGATCTTTTCATCCAGCCAACAAGCTCATTAAGTACAAGCGGTCCGTCTGTGATATTACGACCGGATAGAAAAGCCGACTGCTCCTGCGACACACCAATTTCCCGATTACTACCTTTAGTCTAGCCACCCAAAACTTTCGATACAACTTTGTTGATGAACCCACCAAAACTTATAGGCCGGTAAGCTTGAAATCCCAGCGTTCGTCTTTTTGAAACTTTCTTTTATTAATACACTAACTTTTTAATTTTAAGATAAAATAATAAAGATAAAGATGCAAAATATATTAAAGTGGGTTGGCCTATTTGATAGGTACAGGGCCGGCTTAACAATTTTGAAGGCCCAAAGCATCGTAAAATTTCATGGCCTCCAATTTGAATTTATAATTTCAGTTTTTACTTAGGGCAAAAATTTAAAAAGAACAAATTTATAAAGAACTAAATAGCCCTTAATAAATTTATAAATATGTGTTTTTCTGTCAAATGAAATTGCCAAAAAATGATAGTATCGATTGTAGCAAACGAGCCATGAATATTTCTTAGTTTCAATATTACCTAAATAAAATGCTATATGAGGTAAATTTAGAGAAAGAAAAAAAAAGTTTTTTAAGATGATGCATGATTGCATGCTCGAGCCGAGTGATAATCCAAAACGTGTTATAAATTGGGAATCTAACCCAGGCCTACTCCGAAAAAA
>JAUTDX010006241.1:0-28239 GCA_030844895.1 Ambrosia x helenae
CGGGTTTTAGGCTTAGGGGTAAAGGTAGAAAATATTTTCGCTAGAAAGTGGCTAAAAATAAAACTGGTGTAACCAAAGTGAGTGACAATCCTTTATTCATGATACAACTAACACAAGCAAACACATGGGGTAGAAATTGACCCATAACGAACAACTTCTCTTTCTTTTTCTTTTCCTTTTTTTTTCCTTTTTTTTCCATTTTTTTTCTTTTTTTCACACATATATATTTTTTTCTTTTTTTTTCTTTTTTTTTTCACAACTTAAACATAACTCAATCACTTGAACACAACACAAACACAATGGATGTCATCAATTTATTACACAAAGGTAAACAGGACAATTGTGGGTAATATTATAGGTTTAATCAAATGAAAAGGTATAGGCTCAACATGGGCGACTAAGGGTGATTTTAGGTAAACGGGTTAACACATAACAAATAAGTGGGTATCAAAAGAAAAAGGGAAAACCTAAATTGCCTTTATCATCTATGTGCATATCTAGTCTACAACCTCGGCATGTATCAAATCACACAGTTCTGCAACAAAGAAAGATACATCTGGCCTACTCTCAACAAACGAAAATGTATATAAATCAATATATCAACTAGTAGGCTCAAGATCTCACAAAAGTGGGGAAATGGGTTACCGATGCGTGCATGCATTTATTACCAATAGCTTGTTAAACCTAGTCAGGCAATTCTAAACATTTTCTTAAAACTGCTGAAAACGGTTCATATTACTTTTCCACAAATTAGACCATGACTAAGGATCTACTGCCAAAACAATCAAGAAAACAACTGGTATGTACTGAAAGAGCTGCTTTATGTCTGATTAGAATGCTTTTAGGAAACATTTTCAAGACATTTTCTCGATTTTTTTTTCTTTTTTTTTTTAAATTTTTTAAAGACTCAAAAATAAATAAAAATGAAATTTCCCCACCCCACACTTGAACGACACATTGTCCTCAATGTGAACTAGGGAATAAACTAAAGTAGAAAGAAAACTAATATACAACAAAAGTAAAGGAACAGACTCCCCTGGATAAGCAATATGCACATGCGTCCGTTCAATTCCTTCCAATGTCGGCCGTATAGCATTTCATTCGCAGCAGATAAACAAACCTAAAACAAAGAAACAGGAAAAACAAAACCAAACAAACAAACCGGGATACCTGCAAACATTAGTGATTTCGGATGTCCCTGCCCGAATGGAGATTGAGTACGGGTGGGGCGATCTATTCTTGCAATTAAAATCATAACAATTAATCCCATGACTCTAACAAAAATAAAACTGACCCAAACACGCTTGAAAATAAAAATAAACTAAAATAAAAACAAATAAAAACAAAATAAATATACAAAAATCATCCTGATGTTCATCATGGTGGTCTCAAAGAACACTTGCCTACCGAATTCCCAATGTATGTTCGGTAGTTGACATGTCGAATCTTTATCTTCTTTTCTTATCTTGACATGTCTGCAGGATCATTGCTGGGCCACTTCACTATACTTTGTCAAGGTCTTCAATGCCACCTTCCTCTTTTGCCCAGTCGAGCCATCATCTTCAACTTTGTCTATTTTCCTCATAAATATGGGAGGATGGTTAGGATACACCAAGGTTATCCGGTTCACGGTTCTTCAGCAGGTGTGTCTGCAAGTTGTTGTACGTAAAAAGTCACGTCTGATTTTAAGGCTTATAGCTTCTCTTCTAAGGCTTCCTCCATCACAACCTGGTCCACATATGCCTCTTCAACAAATTTTTCAGCCATATCAACATTAACCACATCCGGTTCAACTGTCACATCTTCAAGTGCTAATTCTTTCTGCCAGTTGACCAACCTGCTTAAACATTGCCTCAACGGTGTTTGTCCCGAACTTCATTATCTTTCCGAATTCTCTTAAAGTCCTCCCGGATCGCCTTTACATCTTCCTGAACAACCTTTACATCTTCCTGAACAGCCTTTATGGCCTCTAAGATCGCATTCAGTTGGGCATTGCTTCCCTCTTCACTGTTCTGTTGCGGTTGATAATCATAGTTTAACACTCTGGCCTCCATTAACAATCGGATCAGGATTCGTGTAGTAACATGTAGTTTTGTTTCCTGGATTGGTAGATGGTTGGCTTGTAGTATCTTTGCTGATAGTTCTGATATTGTGGCCAATAACAAGAGGATGATAGGTGTGAGCTTTCAGGTTTTCTAGCCCAAAGATAATACGATCCTGTCGTGCCTTATATGCTTCAACTCTCTGACGGGCAATTGGACAATCTTGCATCACATGATATGGGCTTTCGCAACAACCACATGCATCATAATCACCCAGTTCATCTTGAATTCAATTCTGCAAAGACTAACACACCCAGCGTAATACTGAACAAAAAAAAAATAATAATAATAACAGAAAAATAAAGGACAAGAAAAGAAATAGATAAATAAACTAAAAACACTAAGCGCACGAACTCCCCGGCAACGGCGCCATTTTGATCGCGTGTCGAAGTGCTAATCAAAAAATATTTTAATAACAACTCCTTAGCTACAAGGACTGCAGTATAGGGAGTAGGGTTGTCGAACCACGAGGAGTATGTGGTTAGTGTTAATAGCAATTTTTAACTATAATAATAGAAAAACTAATAAAATTATGAAGATTAAATTAAAATGCTGCTTTGCTTGCAAGAAAAGATTGATTAAAGTTTAAATTAAAAACAATAATATAAAGAAAACGTCACTCCGGGTTTCTGATTCGGTAATTATCAAACGAATTCTGTTATTACCCTATCTAGGAAATCACATAGACATGACTTTGTTTAAGTTGTTCGACCCAATTCAGCTATCATAACATTAATTGCAAAGTTAAATTAATCCTAGTGCAAGAAAACCAAGATACGATAACATAATGCAATAATATTAATTAACCAAACTGTCTAGATTAGTCAAACATACAATCAGACGCAAAGAACTTTAAGGTGTTCACAAAATCTGATCCAAATAGCAAGTATCAAACAGAAAACAATGATAAAGTACCCAAATCGTTCAACCCGGAGAGAACCGCGAAAGGATTAGTCTTGCATCTTGGTCGCGTGCATGCCTCCCCTTTGTTCCAGTCTTCTGCGACGCCTCTTGTGTGCGTGACCTCCTCGTCAGCCGTCAAAAGATAATTATTCCTCCTCTTCGAACCCCTTCTAAACCAATGGGCTTATTTTTCTTTTCTTTTTTCTTAATGCATCACGTGGCTTAGGCCCTTTTTACCAACTCTTTTACTTTTCTTTTTTTTTCATTATTATTATTATTATTATTATTATTATTATTATTAATTCCATACTCGCTCTCAAGTGTATACGACTTGATCATTTTTCCTTCGTTTTAAGCTCATATCTCACGAACACCTACAAAACACATGTACACTATTAAATAACTAAAACTGACTAAAAGTGCACGATAAAAGACTAAAATATATATACAAAACAGGGTGTTTTCACCAACACATCACATAGCAACTTTAGAGACTAACCTCCGCCAGATAGCCCCAATTGCGATAGGCCTGATCCCGTTGTCAGGTTTTAGCAACGGGGTTAGGGGGCCGAAGCGATGAACTCCACTAGGATCCTTGGACAAAGCCCCACAACCAGAGGTTAAGCACTTCGGTAATAACCACCAGGAGGTCAGAGGTGGCGAAAGAACCTTGTCCACAAAGCGCATCTAAAATATGTTGTGCCCGAAGGCCATCTCTCCCGCAAGAAGTCCCTCTAGGGAATGATTTAATACTTCCTAGCACACATTCAACATCAACTTGCAGTGCACCTTCAAAGGGTAAGACATGAGGCAAGGCGGGGGGTCCATGACCGGATGTTTATCTATAAGTGCTTTCAAAGTGGCATCCCCAAAGGGTGCTACCCCAGAGGAACACAAAACCTTAACCGCGGCCGTGAAATGACCATCCGCTACCTTCCGCAGACATTGCTTAATACAGTCGTCATTTTTAGAGGCTGGTTGGATAGAAGCCCTCTCAACCAATGCTTCGGAGATTGCTCGAGAAGGAAAATGGCAAGCTCCCCTAGCCCAGCCCCATCTTTCCAGATTGCCAATGCCCGCATGATACTATTGCACTGCAAGGACTTACGGTTTCCTGACCGCCGTTCTTGCCTAGTAGTCGGCCGAATAACCCGCAACGTGCACCGAGGCAACAACAAAAGCGCCACCCAGGCTTCCACAGATCCAGGGGTAGCCACTACCTTGCGCAAGGTCCCAGTTAATGCATGAGCAAATGCCAGCCTACAGGAAGCGGGATGCTCTTAACAGACGTTATCGGCGAAGCAAAAAGGCGTTCTAGAAGACCGATAACCACAGCTAACGTTTGACAAAGTTCTAGTTCGTTATGGACCCAAGTTTGTGAGGAGTTTAGGAATCCCCACAATAAAATCCTCCACACACCCAGTGTCATGGGAAAACTTTGTGACTCCGTCTTCGTGATGGCATCCTCTACTGATAGCATGCAGGGACATGCATCGTGCACACAACATTGATTAAATACCCCGCAGGGCATGACCCCCCCTCCTCAAAGAGGGCACTATCCTTAGAACGGCATTACGCAGAGTTTCTCTACCGTCATCCCAACCTAGATGGTCTCGTTTAATGTGGGCCAGCAGCCGGGAGCTACCAGATGCACCGAACTGGCAAGTGTGAAAAAACTTAAATGGACACGCATGTGTTTCTGTAGCAGCACTAGGTGTGGCCGCCTTAGGAGATCGACGACACCTCCGACTCGAAGAAGGCATGACAAGCAAACCCGACTCGAGATGAGTGGGAATTTAATGATAGACGAACGCCACCAAGACCGTTTGTCGACAACCCGCAGTTGCCGACTTTTCAGCGCACTAAGGACGGTTAAGCGATAGATCTCTTACCAATATAAAAAAAGGCTCGAATGAAATTGACGGAGGGTCAAAAGGGATATAAAAAAATGGCTCGAGAAGGATTAAAACAATAATAAAAAAATAAATAAAAAGGCTCGAGAAGAATTAATACGTTCGAATGAAATTGGTCGAATGAAGTTTAAAGGTCGAATGGGTTGATTAAATTTTGAAATAGAACCGTTGAGGAGAAAGCAACTGGTCAAATGGGGAGGGTGAGATGTAGGCAAACCTTACCCCTATCCTTGCAGATAGAGAGGCTGCTTCCAAGGAGACCCCCGGCTCGACAACACATAATCGAAAAGCAAACAACACTAAAAAATTAATAAAGAGCTAAATTTAGAAAACATTAGAAGAGACACGTAGTAAAAACAAAGGTATATATGTTATCAAAAAACAATCAGATAAAACACCCAAATACAAGTCACCCTAACCGACCTCTGACAAACTTAAGAAAAAGTCGAGGCTCCTATACCACGCTATGATACAACCAAACCTTCCCTGATAATCCTTAACCTTAATCTTGTGCCTCCATGAACCCCTATCGTCGACCATGTACTCAGAGAGGTGCATCTCTATTAAATTCTGCCTAATCCGCTCATCCCAAGTCAATTTGGTCTTCCTCTACACCTCTTTCCCTCTACAGTGAGGGTTTCCAATAGTCTAACTGGGGCCGTCATTTACCTCCTCTTCACATGCCCAACTCATTCAAATTTTCCATCTAGCCGAAACTTAAAAAATAAAAAACAGAAAGCAGCGATACAAAAAATAAGACAGAAGTGTGAAATTTCAACCAACCTTTTTCTCACACAATCTATGACACCATCAAGAATAGCCACTACAGCTATCATTATTGATGGATTTAAAACAAATGCATCTTCCTTTGTGATTCTTTTAATTTTGCTTGATGTATCTGTAAGAGTTAAAGGAGATCCATAATCTATCAAAACTTGCTACAGCCAATTAACTTTTGTAACATTAAACTATAATAGTATTATATAGAGCACAACATCATATAGCTTGCAATTTGGTATACCTTGGCTGAAAGTTCAAGAATATGTGTGAGCAGGCACAATGGTCATGACAGTAGAAACTGTAGCTAATACACCGTTGTGTGTCATCATAATTTCCCTGCATGAAGCGAAACTATATGAACTAAAATGTTAGGCAACTAAACTAATATAAATTAAGATCGCAGGATCGTTTGGGGTGTTTGATTGAGAGAGAATTCTTGAGAGTGAAAAAGAAACAATACATAACAAATGAAAATAGTGTGTTAGGGTATTTATACATATGAAGGTGTGTGTCCCCTTGGAGGCAAACCGACATACCGGTTGGTTTAGTAACCGCCATAACTATAACTAACTTAGGATAGAGTATATAAACTTAGGATAACTAATAATATGTGTGACATATGGAAATCAGGGAATTATAACTCTAACATTCTCCCCCCTAATTCTTGATTTCCCCAAGGTCTTCAACGCCTATGAGACTTCGCATCTCTATGAACTTTATCCATGGTAATGCCTTGGTGAGGATGTCGGCCTTTTGCATCTCTCCACTGATATGATCAACTTGTATCTACTCGTTCTCTATGCATTCTCTGATCCTTGTTTTGATATGCTTTGATCTTCCATGAAACACAAGATTCTTCATGAGTTGTATAGCTGACTTGTTATCTACTCGTAGAGTTATCTTCTTTCGTCTTTCACCTGTGAGCTTGCTTAATACTCCTTGTAGCCATATTGCTTGGAATGCTGCTGATGTTGCTGCCATAAACTCTGATTCACATGTTGATAAAGCTATTGTGCTTTGCTTCTGACTTATCCATGTGATAGGTGAATCTTTGTAGTAGAATATTGTTCCTGTGGTTCCTTTTCCATCTTCTTGGTCTCCATAACTGTTGTCGCTGTAACCAATGATTTCTCTTTCTTTTCCTCTGCTGTATTGAATTCCATAATTCAATGTGCCTTTGATATATCTTATCAAATGTTTAACTCCCTTCATGTGAGTTGTCTTTGGCTTCTCCATAAATCTGCTCACGTATCCAACTGCGTAGGTGATATCTGATCTGGTATGTGTAAGGTACCTTAAGCTTCCAATTAGCTTTCTATATCCTGTCTCATTGACTGGTTCACTCTCATCTTCTCAAGTGAGCTTCAGACCTGGTTCCATTGCACACTTTGTTGGATTGCAGTCTTCTAGTCTAGCATCCTTGATAACTTTCTTTGCGTAGGCTGGTTGCTTCAATTGTATCCTTCCTTGTGCTTGGCGTACTTCTATCCCTAGATAGTATGTGAGTGGTCCTAAATCACTCATCTCAAACTTGCCTTGCATTTCCTTCTTGAAGCTTGATATGTCCTTCACTAAACTTCATGGTACTATTCAGTTGTCGACATAAACTCCTATAATGATTGTTGACTGTCTTGAAGTTCTCTTATACACTGCTTGTTCTTGAGGACATCTTATAAATCCAATCTCTTTTAGGATGTTGTCAGCCTTAAATTCCATGCTCTTGGTGCTTGCTTCAAACCATATAGAGTTTTCTTTAGCTTGTAGACTAGGTTTTCTTTTCCTTTCTTTACAAATCCATCTAGTTGTGATACGTAGACATCTTCCTTTAATTCACCATGTAAGAATGTTGATTTTACATCTAAGTGATGTACTTGCCAGCCTTGCTGTGCTGCCAATGCTAGTAGTAGCCTGATTGTTTCCATTCTTGCAACGGGTGCAAATACTTCATTGTAGTCTATACCTTCTTGTTGTACATACCCTTTTGCTACTAATCTGGCCTTATGCTTGGTGATCTGTCCACTTGCGTCTCTCTTGACCTTAAACACCCATTTTAGACCTATTGGTTTCTGACTTGAGGGAAGTTTAGTCAGTGTCCAAGTGTTATTCTTTTCTATAGAGTCTATCTCGCTTTCCATTGCTTCATCCAATGTGGGTAATCTGATGCTTCTTTGTAGTTAGCAGATTCTTCATCATATGCTAAGTATAGATGTTCAAATTCTTCTGGTCTAAGAGGTTCTGTGGCTGCATAGATCTCACTAAGTGAATCTAAGGGCTCGAACTGGTCTATGTTGGAGCCTGGTGAGTCTTCTAACTCTTGAGACTTGTCTCAATGCTGGATTACTTGTAGATGTCTTTTGAATGTTATTGGAGTTCTTGTAGCCCTAGGTTGTAAAAATCCCGATTAATCACCGATTAATCGTGATAATCGCTAGTCCCCATTTACTGATTAATTTTGAGATAATCACTAAATTAATCGGTGGCAGTCCCAGTGTTGTAAAAATCGCGATTAATCACCGATTAGTCTGACTAAATTGGTCCTTGTCGGACCTAAAAAACTCAAAATTAGGTCAAAAATGAATTCGAACGGGTTTAAAACTGGAGCAAATCGATCAAATCAAATAAGTTCTTAGCTCAAAATTGGATGACAATCCATGATTTAGAACCAAAATCGATGAAACTCCAAAAACCCAAGTTGCGTCTGATGGTTCTGTACAATGAAAGAAGGAATGGGA
Source organism: Ambrosia x helenae (assembly GCA_030844895.1). Classification (NCBI taxonomy): domain Eukaryota; kingdom Viridiplantae; phylum Streptophyta; class Magnoliopsida; order Asterales; family Asteraceae; genus Ambrosia; species Ambrosia x helenae. The sequence goes on from JAUTDX010006241.1 coordinate 8,431, forward strand.
GGAAAAAACGGGGTATGGTGAATGATGAAGGTGATTACGGTTATTTAAGTTCGGATATTTTAATATTTAACCCCCATCCATATTCACTGTCCTCATTATTTTCTTCTTGTACAGCTCGCTTTCTGAATCTCTGTGTATCTCAAATCTCGTCCAAGATGGTTCGTCTTCACTTCCTTCTTTCAAGTAGTTGTCCCAATCCCATGGTTCATTTTCTATGAATTGGACATCTCTACTGATATGTATCTTTTCTTCTATGGGATCATATAATCTATAGGCTTTTGAACCATTTTTGTTTCCTAGATGTACCATTTTCTTACTTCTATCTTCTAACTTTTTCAAATAGGGCATTGTTACCTATGCATATGTTGTGCATCCAAATACTCTAATGTGCTTGATATTTGGTGCTTCCCATTCACTGCTTCGTAGGGTGTCATTCCCTGAAGTGCTTTTGTAGGTAACCGATTTAGTATGTAAATTGCTTGTCTTCTTGCTTTTGCCCATAAGTTCTGTGGTACGTTCATAGCCTTTAACATGCTTCTTGTCATACTCATTACTGAATGGTTTTTCCTTTCTACTACACCATTTTGCTGAGGTGTGTAGGTGCTGTAAGCTGTCTGAGGATCCTCACAATACGTGGTAAGTGCTTTAGAAGTAAACTCTCCTCCACGATCCGTTCTTAATCTCTTGAGCTTGTGACTTGTCTCTGTCTGAGCTTCACTTAGGAATTTCTTGAAATTCTCATAAACTTGATCTTTTGACTTAAGCATGTAGATCCACATATATCTTGAATAATCATCGACTATCAGGAGAAATAGTTGTTGCCTGCTAATGATGTGGGTGTAATCGGTCCACATAAATCTGCATGTACGAGTTCTAGAGGTCTCGTTGCTCTAAAACTTGCTTTAGAGGGAAACAGAAGTATGCTTTGTTTTCCCGTAATACATGCATCACATACTTGAGATGGGTGCTTAATTTTTGGTATTCCATGTGCCATTCCTTTTATGCTTAATTGTCGTAGTGAATCAAAATTCACGTGCCCCATACGTGCATGCCATAACCATGCAAGTGAATCTATTCTGGCTTGTAAACAAATTAGACTTGTTATTCTGAGCCGTACCTTGTAGAGTCTATTCTTGGCTCTTGAGACTTTCATCAATAGGTTGTTGTAGGCATCATAAATCCAATAGATACTCATTCTCCATAATCACTTTACATCCTGATTCTGTAACTTGCCCAAGGCTTAGGATGTTGCTTTGGAGCGTTGGAATGTAGTAGACTTCTGTAACTAGTCTTTGTTCTCCGTTGTTGCATTCCAATAATATTGAACCTTTACCTTTGATGTTGACACATGATCCATCTCCAAACTTTACACTTCCTGCTATCATTTCATCTAACTCTGTGAAGTATGAGTGTCTTCCTGTCATATGATTGCTTGCTCCGTTATCTAAATACCATACTTCATTTCCATTTTCTTCACTGTGATAGCGTTCTGGTATAATCTTCTTTTCTTCTAGACCTACATTTCTTTCTTCACCAACTGCCATAAGTAATGTGGGATCCTCTTCTTCCATTACTAGGTAAGATTCTTCTTGCTTACTTCAAGGTTTAGGACATCTGGGAGCTATGTGTCCTAATTCATTGCAATTGTAACATCTTACATTGCTGCCATCTTTGTTGGGCTTGTAACTACTGTCGTCATGACGATTCTTAGTGGGATTTCTATCACCTCTGTGATCTTGATGGCCATTTCTGTCAAAGTTCTTCCTCTCGTATCTTTGACTCTTATTGAACTTCCTAAAGTTCTGTCTACCTCGATTTGATTGTAGTTCTTGTTGTTGCTGTAAGGCCTTCTCTCTTGCCTTGTAAATAACAACTTCTCTTGTTCAGCAGGTCCATATTTCTTCTCATCTCTTAACTTAAGGCGTTCCTCATAAGCTTTAAGTCTACCAAGCGCTTCATCTAGCGTCATGGTATCCATATCTGAATATTGCTCTATGGATGCAATAATCTGTAGGAACCTCTCTGGTACGGAGTCCAGCAATTTTCGTATCAACATTGATTCATCAATTTTCATTCCTAGGGTTTTTGACTTTGTACCAATCGCACTTAACCTACCAGCAAACTGGTCTATGGTTTCTGTCTCTCTCATTGATAACATCTCGAATTCTGTGCGTAATGATTGAAGTCTTGCTTTCTGGACTCGGTCAATTCCAATAAATCTTGTCTTTAATGCTTCCCAGATCTCTTTTGCTGTAGGATTTGACGCTACCTGCATCACCATATCCTCTGGAATTGCATGAAAGAGATAGGCATTCGCTGTCCTATCCTTCTTTACATCTACCGTTGACGTGCCTTCTGTGGGTTCCACTACTTCCCAAAGACCATTTGCACTCAATATTGCCTTAACACGAACAACCCAAATCGTGTAATATGTAGATGTCAACATCGGTGTTTGGAGGCTGAAAGTGAGAGTCTCCTTCGTAACTGTCTTTCCTTTCGACATTGTGGGTTTAACGGGCGTCTTCTGCAGACTTTTATTCTTTTTCTTCTCTATTGTCCAAATCTAGTATGGACTACCCAACACTTCTATGGAACGTTGCTTGACTACCCTTGTCAAACTCGACTATAGTATGTCTTGAAAATATTCTTGATTAACAAAGTTTGATGCTTTGTCGGGCCACAACAAAATATCAAGATCCTTGCTATAATATTTCCTTTATACCACTAGTGTTCCTTCTAACCAAATTCTAAAGTCAATCCTATGACTTGATAATCCTCCAACAATGATTGATTAGTGTCTTGCAATAACACCCTTTTATCAATCCTAAACACCCTTCTAAATAAAACAAACCACTTTGTTTTTCTAATTAGCTTCAATCCTTTTCTTTTTTTGTTTGTTTTTTTGATCATTGAACAAACCCGAAAATAAACACTGACTAAAATTCCTTTCAACACCATTTGTATTATATTCGGTTTGACTTTTACAAAAGTCAACCCCTTCTTGGTTCCTCTCGAACCCTTCTGCCCAACAAGAGAAAACATCCTTGTCTTTCCCTCCTTTTTTAAAAAAACAAACTTCTGATCGATTACTACTCCTTTTGAACAGATAATGATCCTTGAATCTTATTACACGGATCGGATAATTTCGAATATGAGAGAAAATTTGGTTTCGGGTCTTTCTCCTTGAACCCGATAAGAATCTTCAATCCTTGATATGCTTTAAGCGATTCTTTTTGTAAAAAAAAGGGACTCAGTTTGTATGTATAATTGTTCGGAAACACACTGGAAGGCTTTTATAAACTTGTTTTTGATAAAAAAAATTTGGCGGGAAATGGGTTTGATCGAACAGAAACAGAGTAACACCACTGACTTCGATTTCTTTCAATCGGATTAAGATTCTAGTATTCGAATGTGATAATAAACGAGGGGCAGGGATGGATATAACCGTTTAATCACATTCTGAATGATTCTCTGTAAATCTGGTGACTCACCGGAAATTCTGGTTTTGTTTTGACCGGAATTTTTCTATGGTTGCCTTCCTTTCTTTTTACGGCTATAATCCTTGATGTATTGATCTTCTTCGAATCCTGGATGGCTTTGAATGATTGTTCCAACGTTAAAAATCTTGTTCTTGTTTGTCTCTGTTTCTGGAAGAAAACAGAGTATCGACTTTGTGATCTTCTTCGATGTGTTCTTTATAAACGATGGAACAATTGAGAACCTGGATCTGATACCAAATGTAAGATCGCAGGATCGTTTGGGGTGTGTTTGATTGAGAGAGAATTCTTGAGAGTGAAAAAGAAACAATACATAACAAATGAAATAGTGTGTTAGGGTATTTATACATATGAAGGGGTGTGTCCCCTTGGAGGCAAACCGCCATAACCGGTTGGTTTAGTAACCGCCATAACTATAACTAACGATAAAGTATATAAACTTAGGATAACTAATAATATATGTGACATACGGAAATCAGGGAATTATAACTCTAATATATAATGACAAAAGAAAAAGATGTTAGATATTTTCGCCTACAAATAACTATTCAAGTTAGATTATATATGCATGAAGATAGCACTTGCAGTTGTACTCATTGATATCATAGAATGAATTCAGGCAATAAAGGTCACCATATGGGGCTTATGTTTTGCCGTGTCTAATAGGCAACAAATGCATAAGTTACCTGTAGTCAATATTTTCTTTTGATCACTAGAGATACTTCTCCTCATGGCATCTCCAAACATTTATCCGCACAAATATAATGATTGACAAACTTGTAAAACAATATGCAATTAGACGTACCATATGGCCTTGAGGAAAGCAGGACACTCTCATCTTTTATAACATAGAGTTGTGGTTGTACATGCCTTCTATAGCTCTTTATACAACACAGGTAATGCAGAATCTGGAAAAACATAAAATCGATGAAATTAAACCACCAAAATAATCAAAGTTACCATGTTATAATCATAGAAGCTGTAATCAAGAATTGAGTACGATTGGATGATTCAAATTCTCAGTGAAGCCGTTAGTGCATTGCCTGTTAAATAAAACCCAGAAAATCAAACAAATAACCTGATGAAATCAAACAACATACAGAAAAAAAAACGAATAAATAAACAAAACCAATAACCTGATGAAATCACTTTGTATCCACAATACCTGTATATAATCGACTTTGGTGAGCAATTTCATGCATTCTCTTCCTAATTAGAGGATACTGAGTGCAAGATACTAAAAGCCATCATGAAAATGAAGCCCAGTTCAAGAAAAGAAATTGAAGGAAAACCTAACACTTACCTATGCATTCAATATCCTCTAATTAGGCGGGGATTGATTTGGATGAACATCGAACCTTGTCGGATATGAAGAAAGAGGTAAGGGGATGATCAACAGCACCCATGAGGCAATGAGAGATCGATATTGTAGTCTATTTTTTTTCTTTTCCAAATCCCAACTAATAATAGTATTTAACCTTCATAAACCTAAGAGGGGAAACATGGAACGAGGAACTTGGGGAGAACGTGGAGCAATCATGGAGAGAGGTACGTACACCTTAATGGGGAACAGGTACTAGATAACTGCCTCTAAAATCACAACTGATCAATTTACACGATTAGGAGTTACTAATTTCTTGATCGGATGGATGAATTTAAACGTAAAACGGTTGGATATGGTTGGCATCAATATTATATATAATCTATAGGAAAACTGCAGAAATGTGCAAAGTTTTTATAGATTCCATGAAGAAAAAATTTGAGATGACGGATTCGGGAAGGATGAAGTATTTATTCGAAATAGAAATTGATCAAACTGAAGATGGCATTAGCATATGTCAACGTAAGTATGCTAAGGAAGTTTTGGAAAGGTTTGGAATATGGGAAGGCAATTATGTGAAGAATCCAATAGTTCCTGGAACGGTTTTGACTAGATAAGGAGAAAAACAGGTGGATACTACTGATTATAAGCGCTTGGTGGGAAGCCTGATGTACTTGACTGTTACAAGGCCGGATCTCATGTATGTGGTATGTCTTCTATCTCGTTTAATCCCAAGGAAAAACACTTGCAGATTGGAAAGAGAGTGCTGCGCTATGTGAAGGGAACATTTTGTTATGAAATAATATTCTACAGCAAGAGCTCACACCAAAAACTCCATGTTTATCTTGACAGTGATTATGCAAGGGATTTAGAAGATAGGAAATGCACATCTAGTTATTTGTGTGTTCTAGCTGGAGGAGCAATATGTTGGAGTACAAGGAAGCAAGAGGTGTGGCTTTATCTTCCACCGAAGCAGAATATGTTGCTACAACTATATGTGCTTGTCAATCAGTCTGGTTGAAGGGTTTATTGAAAGAGTTAGGAGACAAGTACAATGGCATCGTGGATATCCAGTGTGACAATAATTCAACTATAAAACTGTCTAAGAATCCAGTTTTGCTCAGAAAAACAAAACACATCCATGTTCGTTATCACTACCTTAGAGAATTGGTGAACAAAGAAGAAATCAAGTTAGTGCATTGTCCAACAGAAGATTAGATAGCTGACTGCATGACTAAGCCTTTAAAGCTGGAAGTTTTTGAACACATGAGGGCATGGCCTGGAATGGTGGATCTTGGAAATTTAAACTGATGGGTAAACCCTTTATCAGTTTAAGGGAAGGTTTGTTGGACTTCAAAGATGGTTCTCTCGTGAATCATGGGCTATTCCATCCAGAAGTATGTTTCCTGTTGGCCTTTGGCCCATATGCATGTTTTAGTTAAGTTGTTGAGTCAAGTCTAGGTTTTCCGGTTTATTTGGTTTGAAGGTGTCAGTGTTAGATGTTTAATCTTGATTCATATTATCGGACATGTGTTATTTGTTTTATGTACATATGTTAGTTTATTACCCTAAGTCTAGAAACAATATATGTGATCGGGTATGTCACATATTTAGTGAATGGTTGTGTTAGTTCAAGTCAAGGGTCGCACCGGTTGATGTTTACACCGGTTAGGTTAGTATAAATAGGGTCAAACATTGTTTTATTATGTGTGTTGAAAGTTAAGTTTTTATAACTTCCTTTCTATTAACTTCCCTCCAATTATTTCCCTCCTTCCTTCTAACACATACACATTCATACGATCGCACACATCAAGAAACAACCATCCAATTCATTCCGGTTATTAGATATTTCAAACAGTAAGTATGTGAGCATTAGGTTGTTAGTTTGTTTGAGTCTTCCGTTTTTCATGTTTCTAGCCGTTTGTTTCTTATGTATTTAAGTTGCTTGGAGTTATGCATGAAATAATTATCGCGAGAGTTTATCATTTTGTTTGTACTTCTTGATATCCTTGTGCGTTTACACAATCAGCCACAAAATGTCCCCTTTCAAATTTATTATTGGAATAAATCATCCTTGTCAACTCATATATATAAAATAAAAAATAAAAAGGAAAAGTACATACCAATTTAGATATACAAAGGAAAAAAAAACCAATTACAAACACAACCTCGAGAAAATATTATTGTATAGAATAAGTATATAAGCAAATTAACCAAACATCATTTTACAAAGAGTTTTATTTTCAAAAGAACGCGAATTAATAGAATGCAAGTGCAAAGAATACACAAAAAATTGTAACCTTTTTCTTCGAATAGTTCCTTCTTCTATTCTAGTAGAATGTAATGCCTTTTATTATTAATAAAGATCGTTTTACAACAAAAAGTAAAGCACACGGTTAAAAAAAGTCAAAGACTCCTTTACTCCATAGTGATAAAATGTAAAACCAAGAAATAAGAATGATTATTTTCAGGATGATGCATTCTTAGACAAGGAATGCCCATCCGGTAGGCAGTAACATTGCATTGTGCTCATGAACTCCGATTTAGGAAGCTGATTTGAAGAAAAGAAAATCCTCCATATCATCAGCAAAATACTTGACATATTGCGGGATTGGAGGCATGCTCACATCCAAAACCCCTTCAAGAATATGTTCCACCTCACTCATTGAAGGCCTGTTGTCTTCCTCATCTTGCATACACCAATATGCAACTTTAAAAACTTTGGTGACTTCTTCAACGCTAGCCTCCCTATTTAACCTACTATCCAACAGACTAAGGATATCACCGCCTACCATCAAAACATTTGCCGCTAAACTAGGGAAGAATGCAAAACTCCCATCTTCAGATTGATGGGAATTTCTCTTACCACTTATCAACTCAAACAACATCATTCCATAGCTAAAAACATCTGCTTTAGAAGTGATAGCCACCCCAGATAGCCATTCTGGAGCTAGATACCCTCGTGTGCCTCTCATAGTTGTCAACACCCTACTAAAGTCTCTACACATGAGCTTTGCCATACCAAAATCTGCTATCTTTGGACAGAAATCAACATCCAAAAGAATGTTTTCTGGCTTTATGTCACAGTGGATTATACGATCTCTGCACTTCTCATGAAGATAAACCAACCCTCTAGCAATTCCAAGTGCAATCTGATACCTTGTTTTCCAGGTTAAAGGATTATTTTCATTTTCATTGAAAAGATGGGAATTTAGAGAGCCATTTGGCATATAATCATACACCAACAATCTATTTTACCTTGTGCACTAAACCCACAAAGGCGTACAAGATTAACATGTTGGATAATCCCAATTGTACTGACTTCACTTCTGAATTCTTTTTCTCCTTGGCTGACACTTCGAAGTTTTTTCACTGCCACAATGGATGAATCATGCAGTACCCCCTAAAAACAGTCCCAAAACTACCTCCTCCTAGTTTATCTGAAAAATTTCCGGTGGCTATTTGTAAATCTCTGTAGGCAAATGCTACCAGGGATCCTTCCATCGTCGTTTTTCCATCCATTTTTGTATAAAAAATGAGCAAAATTACACTCAGGATGAATACCACACCTGCAACAGACCCGATATCAACACCCAGATTGACATTATCATTCTTTTTAATAAGTGGAAGATCTTTCGAAGTAACTTTAATGTTGAGTTGAAATGTGTGTAGATACACATTGTCTGAAACAAACTTAAGTGATATGTTATTCAATTGTTCATGATTCCAATGCTGACATACATTGTTGATAAAAGTATATGCAGTACAATTGCAGTCATCCAAGCAAGAGGGTCCACATGTTGTTTCACTTAACTGCATAGCTTGATATTCAGGAGGTGCAGATATAAAGCTATCTCTAACATAACTCAATACGAATACAGGTTTCTCTGTTGTAACACTACAATTCAGTTCAGTTTTTCTCACACACCCACCGGAGAAACCGCCCATATTCCAATCACTCTGTGATCTAGGCTCAAAATCAGTCAAGCATGTACAGAACGGCAATCCCTGCTGATTGCAAACACCAAACGCCCCACACGCGCCATAAATATCACAAAATTGTCGTGGTTGAGACCAAAACAAATTCCACTGACTGATGCTGTCCAACCATGACAGCTGTTTAATCTGCCCTGGGACATCTATAATGAATCTTGAAAGAATTGAAGGATTGTATAACGAATAACTGAAATAAGTCTCGTTTTCATTATCAACATAGCTGTAATTATAGATATAATTCAACCTCATTTCAGATATTAAGCGAAAGAGTTTATCTCGATCATTCCAACTTCCACTAGTCCAATACACTACAGATCGATTCCACTTGATCTGAAACTGCTTGTTATTTTGGTCAATCTCCAAAGAAAAGAGTCCTACCCCAGGATCTTCATTATTTCTCCATGAAGTACAAACCCGCTTTGTGTTTGTCGCTTGTCGTATGCTAACTTCATACCAGAAAGAAAGTATGGGTTGGATGATCAAAACTTTGCCAAACTGGTGGGCTAGAAGGTGACCCATATCTTAAAACTAAATTACTATCATCAAGCAGAACTACTGATGCATGTGTACCAGTAGAAATCATGTTTGTTGACCAAATTTGGGAGTTTGACTCATTTAAAAGGACCAAGTTACCATCAATGATTCTCAATTTAGAAAGAGAATCTATCAGAGATAGGTGTTTCTCTGTTTGCCACCCAGACTACTGTTTCACTGGTAACGTGGGTCTTATTGTACCAAATACCTATGTAATAGTTTGAAGTGTTACCTGGTCTAAAGAAACCCATTTCAAAATTTCCATTACGAGAGACAAGCTTCTGATCTCCAGAGAGATATTGATTTACAGGTAAAGTGTTAGCTGCAGATGATGGAGCAGAGCAGGGATGAGAAATGCATAGAAAAACAACTGAAAAGCTATTAAATTAATCATTCTTTACTAGTTTATCTTACTAACTTGGCTGATTCACACATATATGATCATGGAAATAAAAAAAGAGAGCGAGAAACTGTTGGCTCAGCCTGTTGATTTACACACACTAATCACACTAAAGAAAACACACACAAGTTTTACTAATATGAAAAGGAGAATAAAGCAGAAGTGAAAAAGGAAAATGTAGAAAGGCTTATTATTCATTAAAACTAGAGAGCTATATATAAGCCTACATACCAGCATGATTTGGTTAGAGATGTTTTATGTGATGTTCAACATGAATTTTTGCTAAATAAAACAGCTTCTGTGAACTTTCTAATGGATCCGTTGTAACATCCGGCCCCTCTCACCACCAATATTGTCCGCTTTGCCCCGATGGGTTGCCCATCCAGAGCTCACGGATTTGTTTTTGGTTTCCTTAGTGGAGACTTCCCAGGAGGTCACCCATCCTGGTACTACTCCCACCTGAGCACGCTTAACTGTGAAGTTCTCCTCTCATCAACTAACATTAAGCCCAAAACGCGTTGGTGATTTAAGAGGCTTTGGATTACTTATGAACCAAGGATCTCTCCTGGCCACGACCGATGTGGGATTTGCCTAGGGTGTCATACAAAGGTCCATGTTAGTCTTCTCAGAAATCAGTACTGTTACATCCGTTATGTGACCAGGTGATATTCTTGTGTTTGGGTGGGCAGGAGGGAAACATGCTTGTGTGGACCATACTCCGGGACAATGGGTTTTTTTTCGCGGGCCAAACTGCGTTGGAAGAAAAGTCAGGCAAAGTTGCTAAACACGAGAAAGCTTGTTTACAGAATTAACACGTGTTTTTATCCCTTTTGCTTTTGATAAATTGGTTCTCTAGCCCGGAGACTATGTAATTTTTTTTAACTAAGTTTAGCCAGTCGTGCTTAGTAATTTTTTGAACCCCGAAGAACCAAAATTTTTCTTTTAGTAGGATCTATTCTGCTATCCAAAAGGGAGGTTGCAACCCAGCATGTTGCTTGTTTATCTGTCGTTTTATTATAATCGTCCTTTATGCAAATAGTCATAGTTACCCGCGTGTTGCCGCGAGATACGGTTTGAACTCCGTACGTATCAAAACAGATAGGTTAATGTTACTAAATAAATGTTTTATTACTAATATAACTCCATTAAGAGAATATTAGAGGTTCACATTAGCAAGGTAAAGTTGTCCATGTTAGGGAAGTGACATAAAGAATGGAATGGCTTGGTCGACACTTGACTTTGAAAAAAATGAGCAAAAGCCAACATTCCAGTACAAATCATTACGATCTGAATTTTATCAATCACTTCATTTCAAAATTCTTCCTCTATCAAGCTTCATCATCATGAAGTGTTGTTCTTTCCACTATCATATAAGCATACACATCAACACAACACTAAGTTGGGAAGTGGAGCACCACAATATTGATTATTCGCTAAACATTGACCCATTGGCAGAGGACAAATATTCAAATTACTAAGTCGTGTGTTGGCTGACCACAAGCTCTTCCATTTAAAATTTTCAAATTTTATAATAGCCATGATCACGCATGTTTGTGGGAATCAGCCAAGCTAAGCAAAATAAATAAAGCATGATAGCTTTTCACTTGTATTTGTATTTCTTTTACATTCCTGCCATCCCATCTCATGTTTCCTAGTGGATCAAGGAAGAGATGGTAGTGGATCAAGGAAACGGGATCAAATAGCTCTGATACTATGTTAGGGTAAATAATTTCCAAGATGATTATTATTAACCACTGTCTCCCAATATATACAGCATACAAATTACCTTATATATTAAAACACATCGTCCTTAGCAACAGTAACTAATTTGTCTTTCTGTATTTGTTTTCTTGTGAGGTGGAACTCTTAATCCACTAGTATGTATAAAAGGAAATACATTGATTACAAATGAATAGAAAGAAATTAGAGAATAAGAGAGTGTTTGGGATTGCGTTTTGAATCTGATTTTTAAATTATTGCGTTTTGAAAGCGCAGATAATTAGTTTTTAGTGTTTGGGTTGCGTTTTGAAAACGCAGATAATCAGTTTTTTAGGCTACCAAAAACGCAATAATCTATAAGCAGCTCCACCCCTGCTTTTCCAAAACACATAATCGTTTTGAATAATCAATCCCAAACACCCCCTAAATCAAGGCCATTTTTCAATTCCTTGATTTATGTCTTGCTATTAGTAAGTTAGGATACAAAGCGTACAAACACAAACCAGGTTCTTACTTCATGGAGAAGTATCGAAGATCTTGTGGTGGGACTCTTTTCTTTAGAACTTAACCAAATCAAAAGCAGTATGTACTCAAGTGAAATGAAATTATAGATCTGTTGAGTATTGGGCTACTGGACCTTGGAATGGTCATATATTTAGCTTAGTACCTGAAACGGCGATGAATTTATTGGATTTATGATTTATCTCCTATTAGTATTTATCTACTAGTATTTAAATTAATGTTTATCTCTTAGTTTGTCATTTGTCGTCATCCATGCCAATCATTGCGTTTTGAATCTGCTTTTTAGATTATTGCGTTTTGAAAATGCAGATAATCAGTTTTTAGTATTTGGATTGTGTTTTGAAAACGCAGATAATCAGTTTTTTAGGCTACCAAAACGCAATAATCTATAAGCAGCTCCACCCCTGCTTTTCCAAAACGCATAATCTGTTTTGAATAATCAATCCCAAACACCCCCTAAAGAGATGTTTTGATGAATGGAAAATTAACTTTCTGGCTGATATCAAAATCTTATATGGTATCAGAGAGAAGCTCACGATCCTAAAAGCATAATCAGCCATGGCTGGAGACGAAGAACCACCCAAGAAACCGTCGGACGGTGCAAAACCTGATGACAGAACCATCGACACCAATAACCCTTACTACATACACCCTTCTGATTCGACAAGACAAGAAATCGAATGGATTCGGTCTTATACATACGCGAGGAAGGTAATCAAAAAAGAAAGAAGAGGAGTTCTTCTTTCTTTTATCACTTAGGAGCCGTGTGAGATGAAAGTCTCATGCACGGTTTGAATGAGAGAAAGAAGTGAGTAAGGGATTCTAGCCAATTGAAAAGATCTTCTGATCAATTCAGAGATCATTTTAATTAAATACAGGTGAACGAGCTCCTCAATGACAGCAATTATAATGATTGGGTTCAAGAGATGACGAACTTCTTGTTCGCAAAGAAGAAGATAGTTTTCGTTGATGGTTCTATACCTAAGCCGAAAAAGACCGACAACAAATACATGGCATGGATGCGGTGCGACGCAATGATAAAAGGATGGTTGACGACTGCCATGGAGAATGAAATACGAGGAAGTCTTAAGTACACCAACATGGCTTCGGAAATATGGAGCGATCTCAAGGAACGATTTGAGAAAGAAAGTGCACCTCGTGCTTATGAATTAAAATAGTCACTTACGATCACTCGTCAAGATGGAACATTCATTTCAACGTATCACACCAAACTTAGAGGACTGTGGGATGAGACACAAACAGTCCTGTCAACTCCTCATTGTACCTGCGGAAACTGTATGTGTGAAGTAGGGAAGAGGCTATCTGAGTTTAGGAAAAGGAGCATTTATATGAATTTCTCATGGGCCTTGATTCGGAGTTTTCAACCATAAGAACCCAAACACTAGCCCATGAAGCCGAACCCAACCTTGGGGGAGGCATACCGAATGGTTTCGGAGGATGAACAACAAAGAAATATAATCGGGGAAAGTGATCATCACAAGCCGAAGCTGCTGTGTTTTGGACAAGCTATCAAGGGTCTCGCAGAGGTTCTGACGCGGGTCAACAAAGAGGAAGGGCAAACCAAAAGGAAGTAAAATGGGGCAGCAACAATGAAGTTGAACATTGCACACATTGTGGTCGTGATGGGCACACACATGATGGTTGTTTCAAACTTGTGGGATATCCGGAACGGTGGCCGGGTAAGAAGTATGAAAAGGGAAAGTCGAAGGCGGCAGCGCATGTCGACACTGATCAGAAAGATACCAAGATGATTGCAGGTTTGACGAATCAGCAGTACGAAATCCTTTTGAAGCACCTAAATGAAGCGGGCGATAAAGGTGAAAATATTCGAAAAGCCAACGTGGCTGGTAAGTTGTATCCATTGCCTAACACGAACAAACCCGATGATTGGATTGCCGACTCGGGTTCAACCGACTACATTGTGTGCGATGAGGAATGTCTTGATAATATTGTTAAAAGTGATCAAGAATCCCCCGTTATGATTCCAAACGGCGATAGTATACCGGTTCAAGCAAAAGGAGAATGCACCCTTGTTGGAGGAGCAAAAATCAAAGATGTTTTGCTCATTCCAAAATTTAATTGAAACTTACTCTTGGTTAGCCATTTGACAAAGGACTTACAATGTTCAATGACATTTTTTCCCAATTTATGTGTTATGCAGGATGGGCATGACAGTTAGAAGAAAGATAGTGATGGCTGTGAAGGTTGATATAAAGGTTTGGCATTCAAGATTGGGTTACGCTTCCGATTCCAAGTTAGGTCATATTAATTTTTTAGAAGAAATTTCCTTGAAAGACTCATTATGTGATGCTTGTGTTAAAGTAAAGCAAAACATACTTGTTCGTCGTTTCCTAAAAGTTCTATTATAAGTTTAAAACTAATGATTGTTTTGAGTTAATTCATTTTGATGTTTGGGGTAAATATCGAAGGCCTACCACTTCGCATGAAGTTATTTTATTTTGACCATTGTTGACGATTTTAGCCGAGCCTTATGGGTGTTTCTTATCAAACACAAAAGCGAGACTAGTGATATTTAATGTTTTTTTCAAAAAATGGTCAAAACTCAATTTGGAAAAACAAACAAACGAATTAGATATGATAATGGTGGGGAATTTACTTCTAATCGTATGATGAATTTTATGCCCAATAAGGAATTTTGTTGGAAACAACGTGTCCAAACACGCCCCAAAAAATGTCTGGTTAAGCGTAAGCATCGTCATATTCTTGAAACGGCGCGTGCTTTAATGTTTCAAGGAAAGCTACGTAAAAAGTTTTGGGGAGAAATGTATACAAGCCGCAACATACATTATTAATCGCCTTCCTTCAAAAGTCATTAAAAACAAATGCCTTATGAGGTCATTTTCGGTCAGAAACCAGAATATTATCAGATGAGAGTCTTAGGTTGTCTTGCTTATTTTTGGAGCATAGAAACCGGGGGAGATAAGTTCGAAGTAAGGGGGAGACCAGGGGTATTTATCCGGTATCCTCAAGGGACCAAGGGATATAGGATTTTTGATGTTGAACATGCAAAAATAATAACGTCTAGAGATGTTAAATTTTTTGAGAATATATTCCTTTCTCCAAATTGCAATCGGACAAAAGGGATGAATCTTTGTTTGTTGTACCCAATGAGTGTGATGAGGATGAAACAATTTTAAAGAAGATGGTCATGAAAATAGAAAAGAAGCAGAAAATGAAGTTCCAGCCTTGGAACCAACAAAACAGGCCTCGGAGCAATCAGAACAGGCCAATGACTT
Source organism: Ambrosia x helenae (assembly GCA_030844895.1). NCBI lineage: Eukaryota > Viridiplantae > Streptophyta > Magnoliopsida > Asterales > Asteraceae > Ambrosia > Ambrosia x helenae. The sequence goes on from JAUTDX010006241.1 coordinate 23,698, forward strand.
TGGGCCACAATCAACAAATGAAACAATTGAGCTTGGATTTGAATTTGGGCCGATGGGTATTGGTGAGTCTTCTCCTACGGCCCAAACACAAGAAAATGTGGAAGAAGAGTCTGTGCAAAGGCAAACAAGGGTCAAAGTTTAGCCAAAATATCTACAAGATGTTAATGTAAAATTGCCACCATCCATCGACCACGCAAATCCCGTTTTCAAGCATACTTCCTCAACGGTACATACCCTTGCTAACCATGTTTCTTATGAAAATTTTACTAATTCTCATAAACTTTATTTGGCGGCCATTACTTCTAATAATGAGCCAAAGAATTTTCAAGAAGCAATACAGGATGAAAAGTGGTGAGACGCTATGAAAAAGGAGATTAAGGATCTTGAAGAAAATAAAACGTGGACGCTTGTTCCTCTTCCTAAAGGGAAACATGCCATTGATTCCAAATGGGTCTACAAAATGAAATATAAACCAAGTGACGAGGTTGAAAGGTACAAAGCGCGTCTTGTGGCACGAGGGTTCATGCAAATTGAAGGTGTTGACTATAATGATACTTTTGCACATGTTGCAAAGCTTGTTACAGTGTGTACATTATTGACAGTGGCCGTGAAAAAGAATTGGTTAATACACCGATTGGATGTGAATAACGCTTTTTACATGGCGGTCTTAAAGAAGAAGTGTACATGACGGTGCCACAAGGATTTGCTTTAAAAGAGGAAACCTGGGTTTGTCAACTATATCAAAATCATAGAGTTATTTCACCTATTCTTCATACAATACTTCCATTATTTCAGGATCTATTCTAGACATCTCATGGCAGGTTCGACTGCTGTCACGGTGGGACACGTCCACCAGGCAGTGAAATTTGTTTTGGACTAATCCACGAGATTCATGTGATGTTTATGGTGCGTGTGGGGCATTTGTGTTGCAATAAGCAGATGTATCCATCTTGTAGCTGCCTGACTGATTTCAAGCCTAGATCACAGAGTGATTGGAATATAGGCGATTTCGCTAGAGGTGGTGTGAGGAAAAACTGTTTTAAATTGTAGTGATAAGACACAAAAACCAGTGTTCATCATAAGTTATGTTAGAAATATATTTCTTTCTGCATTTACTGAAAATGAAGCCCTGCAGTTCGATGAATCAGCATGCAGAAGTTTTTCTTGGGTTACTGCCTTTGTAAAGCATATACTTTTATCTATGATATATGTCAACATTGAAATAATGTAAACTTGATCAATAACATATCACTTGTGCTTTTATCAAACGATTCGTAACTAAACAAACTCTACATCAACGTTCTTCTATGATCATCACAAAAGCAATACCAAAGTGCTAGTAACAGGTGATCTTAACTTGGTTTTGACTAAAATCTCCATTTTTCTTGTCTTCAACCACTATTAAAAAACTTTTTGTTCTCCATCCAGGAATTGTTTTAGGATGTTTGGGTGTTGTGTTTCTTTGCAGTATTACTGTTTATATTATACAGAAGGATGATAAACCAAAGAAAATGCCACAATTTTATACCTTCTATCTACATTTGTTCTGCATAAATGATTCTCAGTGAACGTTTTGTTGGACTGGATTGTTTGTGCAGTGGATCAATCGAATAACAAATACAATTGTGATATGAAAAATATCAAGAACAATCAAATATGAATGATAATGTTTTCAGACATAAATGTTGGCTACAAGGTTTAAGTGGATTGTTTTGGATACAATCTTGATAATTAACTTATGACATATACATGTTCTATTTATACATTACGAACAGTCATGTCCCAAACAAACAGTTATTGTCGAATAGGTATGAGTTTCCCTAAAAAAGCGTTTTAACTGTCAGGGCATAATTGTCTTTTCACGTCGAGTCGCGCCTTTTGTCTTCTGTTTTATTGCGGCCTTATTTTGTATTCTGACCCATTTGAATGCTTTTGATCCGGTTGTATTGATTCATACTGCAGCCTTCTTGACTTGATCCATATCGATCCATTTGCTTGTTGCAGACTTCATATTATCCTTCTTGGCCCATTATGTAGCCAAGTACCATAATAATAACTAATACATACTTATAATCTACATTTAATCTACATACGTACTAATACATACATGTTCATTGTTTACATAATTACAAATTTACATAAAACAAGTTTGTATTTAAATTCTAACATTAACACCCGCCCTAAATCAAACTTGGATTCATTCAATTTCTTGACAGGTATCCATGGCTTCTTGTAAGCCTTTTCGACTCGGAGAAGTCAATTCCTTTTCTTGATCAATTTATTAGCGAAGACCAATCCTCCCATGTATAATACATAGTCCTCTTCCATTGATGTTGAACCTTTATTAAGCCCAATCATTAACCTTGGTATCATTCCTGTTTTACGAACTTCACTGCGGCCAATTTCTCCTTTCTGTCCTTCATTTTCGATGCTCATAGCAGCTTGTACACTTGATATTGCCATTCTATTACATCTAAATATTTTGCATACAACACACGTAACATGTCCTTGTTTCATACTCCAAACCTAATTCTTTTGCTATGATTACCCATACATTATACTTCGATACCCGGTTGTGTCCCCTTCTTTCTTAACTCGTGTGTAGAGATCATATAAGTCCACTTTCTTTCCATTTTCAACCTTAGGAGGAATGGGTCGGTTTGGAACTTTCAAATAAAAGTTCAAAACCATGACACCATTCAAGGGAATGGATCTTTTAATAATTCTCTATGTGCCCATGGATAATCTAGATGATCTATGATATCTAAGAATTCAATGCACTTTTCAATAGAATCTATGTTTAATTCATGAACCGAATTTTCCAAATTCTTTATATTCTCTTCGGCCTTAAGGGTCAATTCTTCAAAATAATCATTCAAATATTCATTCTTCCTCTTTTCATGTTCATGTTCATCTCCGAGTTCTCTTAACATAGTTTCTCTATCATCCTTGTTTTCTTTCATTTTGATGAATTGCATACTTTCATTCTTAACATATTTTAGACACAACAAACATCTCCGTCTATTTTCACAACAAATCCTTGAAGTCTTAATTGAGGGAGACTTAGAATATTGTCATCTAAATCCGTAGAGTAGAAAACATTCGGTATGATCAATGATTGACCATTAACCGAGATGATGTTTATGAATACAAGATCATTTTTATCCTACTTTCTACTCCAAAGGATTTCTTTAAGTTTAGAAAATAGTCAATGTTTCCACATATGTGATTTTTGTAAATTCGGATTTACATACATATGTTACTCCATGTTCCGTTATTGGTGCCTTTTTAGTATGTATTCTTCTCCACTTCCATTCTTGCGTTTGGATAATAACTTATGCCGGAATCAATAGCATCCTTGATTAGTTGGGCGTTTTCATCTCTTTCTCTAATGTGACATGCACAATCAAATGACGGGTTCATGGAAATAATAGCAAGATCTTGTTTCAATTCGTTTCTTTCTAAATTCTGCCCTTCTTTCCCTTCGAGTCTTGTATATGTTGTCGCCTTGTATTTCTGATTTGTAGTATGAGTTCTCTGATTTCTGGGACATGTTTCTGCAGTGGATAAAAGAATTTTGTTCTGTTGATGTTTCAGTTTGTATTTGGATTTCGATACTGCCTCTGTATACCAGTTTTGTTGGACTGGATTGTTTGTGCAGTGGATCAATCGAATAACAAATACAATTGTGATATGAAAACAATCAAGAACAATCAAATATGAATGATAATGTTTTCGGACATAAATGGTTACAAGGTTTAAGTAGATTGTTTGGATACAATCTTGAGAACTAACTTATTACATATACATGTTCTATTTATACATTACGAACAGTCATGTCCCAAACAAAATAGTTATTGTCGAATAGGTATGGTTTCCCTCCAAAAAAAAACCGTTTAACTGTCAGGGGCATAATTGTCTTTTCACATCGAGTTGCGCCTTTTGTCTTCTGTTTTGCTACGGCCTTGTTTGTATTCTGACCCATTTGAATGCTTTTGATCCGGTTGTATTGATCATACTGCAGCCTTCTTGACTTGATCCATGTCAATCCATTTGCTTGTTGCAGCCTTCATATTATCCTTCTTGACCCATTATGTAGCCGAGTACCATACTAATAACTAATACATACTTACAATCTACATTTAATCTACATACTACTAATACATACATGTTCATTTTTTACATAATTACAAATATACATAAAACAAGTTTGTATTTATATTCTACATTAACACGTTGCTATTGAAAATTATATTTTGTGCATTGTAGACCGAGGGGTGTTAAAGTGAGAGGATAGAGAATGTGTTGATGTACCTTTCTTTGAATTCAAAAGAATATTATCTGCTGCCACTGAGAATTTCTCACTTGCAAATAAACTTGGACGGGGGGATTCGGTCCAGTTTACAAGGTAAAAACAAGTTGAGTATATTGTGTATACTGTCAGTAAGTTATATGTTTGTTATAACAGTTGCCTCGATAAATACTGTAAAAGGAGAAAAAAAAAAAGTACGACGTTTTTTTATTGTCGTTGGAAAGTTAGAC
>JAUTDX010006242.1:0-25264 GCA_030844895.1 Ambrosia x helenae
TTTAATCCTTGTTTGTTTATCTTGTGACAAGTTCAAATGGTGATTAACTTAATAAACTTAAATCACCTTAACTTATTTAATAAACTATCAAGAGATAATCAACTTCTGGTAGTCCCGAGCTAGATCCAAGGCGAGGAAACTGGTAGTGAGACAGATCCTTCAGGCTTTTGATATCCAAACTGGATTCTAAGCAATGGCTTCTGAGGTGGACCAGATCTGAGTAACACTTTTTCTGGTACTTACCAGATGAATGAGTGATTTTTTGGCAAAGGGCGGATTCCCTACGGGTGCACCAGTGATCTTCGGATTGCACACATTTAGAATTATGTTCCACCTTTGTTAAAGGATTTCATTCATCTCGGGAGGTTATGGGTTGGGTTAATTATGTCACTAATCACCAAACCAAATTTATATTTACCAAGGCTATAAATATTTAAAGTGCCACTTAGGTAATAAAACAAGAATTCTATTTCTAGGTCTCATTAGTACAAATCGGTTAACCATTGGGGATACATGTCATCTAAGCCGACTGTAAGAGACATCCTTCGGTCTTCATGATCGTTAACCTACTTAGGGGATACGATGTAGGCAAGGCTGGCTATAAGGGAGATCCTTCGGTAAGGAAAGTGAGAGCTAAGGAGGTGTACGGTGTTCCAGTTTCGGAAGTGAAGCCTCCAATACAAGAAGAAGATAAGTTTGAGGATTAGAGACTTGACCGCAGTTAGGGGAAGCCTGCTACATGCAAGGCTCACGCGGAGTACCTTCGTGCAGACGCGCATTAGGAGGTTTTGCATTCTACTCAGTAGTTCGCCCCGTTTCTCTATCAAGGAGTCAACACTTCAAGATCATTCTTGTTCTCCTCATAAATATATAATCTTAACTATTAACTGTAATAATAAATTTAACTGATTATACAGAGGGCCCCGAGATGTGCATATTCGCTGACTCTACTATTTTCTTTTTTCTTTTAAAAACCAAAACCTTTTTAAAACTAATTTTAAGAACCCATCCATTTTATTTTTCTTTTTTAAAACCCGATCACTAAATGATGAAAGGTGAAGTAGGGGAAAGTGTGTTCTCTGAATACGATACTCGGTATTTACCCTAGAAAGCTATACTATACACGTCAGGTTCTCTACCTATGTGTTGGGTTTTAGTTTCTAAGTAATTATCCTTTACTTTATAAATTTAAAACTTGTTAAAAATAGTTTAGTAAAAAATCAGTCGTTTTCCCCAAATCCAAAGTTTTGGAATTAAAAAATCAAGTTTTTGGCACCGGGAAAATGACATCTTTCTAAATTACTAAAACCAAATGCATCACCAGCACCTGAAAGTTTGAACCTTATTTTGCAAACTATCCATTTTGAAACTCACCTTGTACCAAACTAACTATTACTGTTGAAGGAACTGAATTTCGGGACGAAATCCTTTCAACAGGGAGATGATGTAACAACCAGAACTGTTTTCTTTCCTTCTTTTCTTTCGACTTCAAGCAATTTTCGAGACAAAATTTCTTTCAAACAGGGGGATGATGTGACACCCGGCAAACTCAGGATAATACTTTTGCAAACATATAAGTCTAACTTAGCAAAAACGTTCACTAACACACTAAACTAAGTTAGCTGAGTCACTACGACGATTGAGGGAATTCGTCGGTAGTCGTTATGATGGTTCAGGGAATCATCGGGAGCCATTACGATGATCCAAGGGATCATTGAGACTCGGTCCACAACCATGTGTACGAGAGTTGGTGATTCAAAGGATCACGGATTTAATACACACACATGAGTCTCGAGTCCCGGGAATTGGTGGATGAAGGTGAACGTGTTAGTTAACGGGTAATAAATGTTTTACGATCAGTGTTATAGCGTGCTGATATGTGAATGCGTGAAATTATGTATTAACATGTTAGATAGCTTGCTAGTAGTGTGTATTAACATGTTAGATCACTTGCTACTAGTGTGTATTAACATGTTAGATAGCTTGCTAGTAGTGTGTATTAACATGTTAGATAGCTTGCTAGTAGTGTGTATTAATATTTTAGATAGCTTGCTAGTAGTGTGTATTAACATATTAGATAGCTTGCTATTAGTGTGTATTAACATGATAGATAGCTTGCTAGTAGTGTTTATTAACATGTTAGATAGCTTGTAGTAGTGTGTACTAACATGTTAGATAGCTTGCTAGTAGTGTGCATCAGCATGTTAGATAGCTTGCTAGTAGTGTGCATCAGCATGCTTGATAGCATGCTAGTCGCCTATTACCATTGCTAGTCTCCCCCTAAGTGTTAGGCGACAAGCAGCAGCTATAAATACCATATTTGACTTGCCAAACATCATTTGTGCAACCCTAATCGCCCCAAACCCCTCTCACACTATATTTAACCTCGGAACCCGTTTTTGACCTAAATATACCATTTCCATGCTTTAGACATCCTTTCTAGCAAAATCTAAGGTGTGTTTTTCATCCTAAGGTTTTATCATGTCGTTATTTTGATCCCTGAAGGTCCAGACCTGATTTTATAAAGTTTGTGTCTTTGAGAACCTTTAAAAACAGTTTTAAAACATTTCAAATCCTTTCTATGGGTTCTATGTGAAGATTTCATGCAAGAACGACTTTTTATGATTAAAACATGGGGATTCTTTTGTGTTTGATGTTTTCCTGATATGAATTAGTTGTTACGCTGATTAACTAGGATTTTGAAGTTTGTTTGATATGTTTTGAAAATAATATGCGTTTTAACCCGTTTGAGTGCATTAGGAGGATTTAGGATGTTATGGGTGATTTGATGATTGTATGATGTTAGGGTTTATGCTAGAATGACGTAGTAATAGTAGGATGATGATTTGCAACGTGATTATATGATGAAATCTGATTATTTTCTATTTATGGTAAGTTATGCATGCTTTGATGTGATGTTTTCATAATATTATTCCATTTTGGGAAAATGCTTGCAATTAGGATGTTAGACTGATGATAAATTGGGGGTTTTTAATTTAGGATATATTGCTTGATTATTTTGAATTGATGTTGGGTGTTTTTACATCTTTCAGATCTGATTTGGAGGGTCAAACGCGCGAAAAGTGGCACCAGGGGCGACAATCATTGCTAGTCACCAGTCCAAGGGGCGACTAGCATTGCTATTCGCATGTAATAAGGCCTACTTGCCCCTCAAGGTAGCTACTAGCATTGTTAGTAGCATGTTTGATACCTAGTCGTGTGTTTTGCTGCTATAAGTGTATTTTGGGACCCGAAACATGGTTTAACACCTAGGAACATATTGGGAACCCCGTAACATGTCTAGAAACCTGATAACGTGTGTTCGGACTCGTACATGCAGAATGTGAACTATCTGCTAGATTGGTGAACTGTTGTGCGTAGTAAGTGCATGTTGACATATGACTGCTTGGTTACACGTATTTGACTAACACGGGGGATGTCGGGTCACCAATGGGATGTCGAGTCGTGTCTTGTGTGGTCGTGTCACACATTAAACACTTTTAGAAAACATTCAAAGTCAAGGTCTTGGACACTAAGGGTATATTACAAACATATTATCGATTAAATACTTATAGGACTATCAATGGCAGGTTTTCAGTAGGCGGGACTACCATAACAAGTCTTGTTTACTATTGTCTTGAAGACGCACCTAAGATGAGTTCCACGGCCCCTTTTCTTACTGTGTTTTCTATTAGGGAAGAAACATGCTACGATTTACTAAACTACGAGGATTGCATTGTACTATTATATTACTTATGGCTTGAACAACCTATCTGAGTCAAACAGGGTGCAAACAGTGAAGTGAACAGTAAACCGATAGTATTTACGAACAGTTAGTCGAACAGTGGTACGAACAGTGTTGCAAACAGTAGTGTGAATTACCAACATCGTTTTCGGAACTTTTTAGTATAATGAAAATTGAATGTGAATCGGTTTCTTTAATTATTTTAATACAAAACCTGTGAACTCACCAGCATTATATGTTCACCGATTTTAGCATGTTTTCCCAAGTCGGTAAGGTAGAATCAAGGATTAGGATGCACGAAGTCGCACTGCATTTCTACTGTTCATTTCCGCTGCATGAACTTTGTCTTTGGTCAATTTTAAATAATGATATGTGTTGGTTTTAGTTGTAACTTTTCAACTAGTTTTTGTTGTAAACCTTTTATGCTTCCGCCAAACTTTTAAATTTCATGGTTGTTTCAACGTAATCTTTTCTCATATAGTGTGTCGTTTATTGTGATTGTTGACTTGGATCCTGGTGTGTCACGCGCCTCGCGGAAAAACCCGCACGTGGAATTTGAGGGTGCGACAAAATGATTCGTTACGAGTCCTATGATGTCCTTCTCGATGTTCGTGGATGCCTTGATGCTTTTAAAGAAAGATATGCGCAACTTTAACGAACCGACATGAGTGAAAATTTGTCAAACTGGCCTAACATAAGGCTATTATACGTAAATACGACACTTATTTGCAATTGATGTGATTGGATGTGAAATTGGCATGAAAAAGGACCAAAAACTCAGCGTTTTGGAAAACGCGCAAAGTAACTAATGTGGGAATCAAATGCCGAAATGCGTGTTTTTAACCGTAATCGAACTTTCGAAATAATTATTTAGTATAAATAATGTTTTTTATCAAGTTTCGAAAGTTTACGGGTCGTTCTAATGAAGGAAACCGTACTCGAATTGATTAACGCAATTTAAATGCATGTTCTGAAAGCACTCGTCGAATCACGAAAGTAATATTTAAATTACTTGCGTAAAGATTTATAATTACGACAAAACCGACTAATTTTTGTAATTAATTATTGAGTCGAAAACAAAACCGAGGCACGATACGTTTAAATGGGTTCGACACGTGGTGTACTCCTACCTAACCTTAACCCTATGTATAAAACGACACATTCTTCCCTCTCCCCTCATTTTCCTACAACCGCAACCCCCCCCCCCCAATGAAAACCCTAGCTCTCTCTCTCTCTCACCTCACGCTCTATCTCTCTCTCCCTTCCTTGTAATGACCAGTTGTGGCCACCAGAGTGGTGGCCATGTTTGCAGATGGTTGCGGTGTGGAAGATCGGTCGAATGGAGGTGTGTTGGGGTGGGTAAGGATGGTACGGTGGTCCGATCATGGAGTTCTTAGGTTTGGTTGTGGTCAGGGTTGTTGTAGTTGGATGGAAACTGTCGTGGTGGTGACATGTTGCTTATGGTAGATTTGGAGGTTTCGATCGGTGGTTTAGGTGAAAAAACGGCGGTTGTGGCTGCAGTTATGTTTGAGAGTTGTGGTCTCAGGCTCTTGAATTTGTTTCGGATCAAAATCTTGGTTTAGGATCACCTCTTGGTTTTGGTTTCAGTTATGGGTCACGAGTTCCGGTTGGTCCGGCTCGGTTGTGGCTATGGTGCTTCATGTTGGGTCGAGTGGTTGCCCGGGTAGCGATGTAAACTTCCGGGTCATGAGGCTCGAGTGAAAGATGAGATCCTTGGGTTCGTATGGATTCGGTTTGACCTGAGTCAAACCTAATCAATTCGGTCAGCCAGGTCAAACGATTCTATCCGGTCAACGCGAAGTCAAGTTTGGATCGGTCAGATCTGGTGGAACGGTTCAGTCAACAAGCGGTCAACTATCAGAATTTGGTCTGGTCAACACGCCAAACGAAACCGTGTGTTGAGTCATGCATGAAAATCGGTATAATTATGTTCGCATTTATCTTGTTGATATGTCTATAAATATGTACTAGGTAAAATCCCGTGTGATACACACGGGAGATCGAGTCCCAAAATTAAGCCCTGTTTAGTAAAAGACAACATTAAGAACCATTCGTCTGCTCCGAAAAACACTTGTTTAGTACCGTCTGTTTATTTCTTAAAAAAAACATAAACACAACAACTGTTATGGTCTGTTTAGTAAAAGCAAAATTAATCAACGATCTATTGTTGAAAAGAAAAAGTGTATTTCGTAAGGTCTGTTCTTTCATGATACCAGTTAATAATAATGATCAGATGTTTAATAACTGCAACTGTTACAACAACCCAAACATAAAATCAACAGACGGATTAAACCTCTGTTGAGTTAACATAAATAATTATACAGACGAATTAAAGGTCTGTTTAATAGAATACAAAACTTAATACGATTCAATTTACCATCACAAAACATAAAGAATCATATATAATCTTTAAAGACATAGAAAACAAAAACATAAATAAATACAATCAAACGTTAAACATCAAAAATACTTAGCTAGTTAAAGGAATTAATAAACTTAAGCTTCAATTCCATTGAAGCTTCAAGTTGTGCATGTAGATCTTTCAATTTTCCCAAAAAATCTACGTCTTTACTCCCAGCTTCTGAATTGTACAACAACGCCAAATCACGAACAGCAGTTGAAGGCATAGACTTCAAAATCCTTTGCACATCATCTCGCTCAAACGTGCCCAAGTGCAAACTGTCAAAACAAATCTTCAAATCTCTCGTAGTCTTCAAATCTTGATAGTACTGTGCTCTAATTTGACTAACAACAAATTCAATAATTTCATGTTCTTGGTTATTAGTTAGGGCAGCCATTGATACTATTGATGAAGACTGAAATGTAAATGTTAAGATGGTTTATTATGAAATTCGTGATTTGTTTACTAATGTATACATTTAAAACGCGTGAAAATGAAAGTCATAGCGTAGTATAGTTATTATACTTGGGTTAACGTGTTAAATGAAAAGTTTTGTTATAAGGATTATTTAATTTAAAAACGTTTAGAGTATCTGAACACTGTATACAACTTGGGAAACGAACAGACAAAATAATAAATTATCAGTTGTGCAAATCGAAGATTTAAAAAATTATATCAAATATCGAGTGAAGTTAATTATTTTTTTTTGTTTCAAGATAGATAAATAAATAATTCTTACAACTGCGAGGCGGGTAAACGGGCTACAACTTGCGCCGCTACCCCTTTTGAATAGCAAAACCTACTATATTAAAAATAAATAAATATGTTCATATCCATTTTAAAATTTATCAATAAGCAAATCGTCTATTAAAAAGAACATATGTTTATTACAGACTGTTTGTTTCTTTAAAACAATTACTTTACCGTTTGTTAACTAAAACCAAGATTGCGAGGTCAATAGTATGCTGTAAAGAAAATATGTTTACCAATATCTGTTTCGTTCTTTAAAAGAATTACTACTGAATTTAAAAAAACGTAAACAGTTCAACTGTTATACTTTGTTGGTAAACACCAAATTAAAGAGATGAAACTACTGTTAAGAAAACTGTATTTCGTAACGCCTGTTTCTTCACAATACCAGTTAATAATACTGATCACATGTTTAATAATTGAAGTTATTACAATCACGGAAACATAAATCTACACAGAAATTAAAGCGCTGTTTAGATAACACATATTAAACAAAAAAAAAGAGGATGAGAAATATGAACATGTGATGTTTTACGGTATTCAGATTATAAATAACTGTTTAACTTATGTCTTATGTAAATTGAAAATGAAAACCTTGTTTAAGTTCGTTTCGAAAATATCTATTGTAAAAACAGATATTAGAAACAAACAATTAATCTTAATTTGAAAAGAAATTTCATAACACTGTTTAATCAAATCTTTTAGACGTCATCAAAAAATTATGGGAAACAACAGTTAACGATTCAACCCTATTATTACAATTCCATTTTTGAGTTATACATTGAATTTAACAGAAATAAATACAAAAAGGAAGAGTTATAAAATAACAAATACAAACATCTCTAAAAAGGTACTCTAATAACAACAGAATTACAATATGTGACTTTACAAACTACATAAAAATACAACGAAACATAAAAAAAGCCTACTAACAACCAAACCCTAAAGAACGATCTTTGTTCCCAGCATCATCCAAAAAAAGTGAAAACGAAAACAATGGAAAGCAGTACACGACAATAGGTCGTATCTAAATATCAGCAGGATGCAACAACCCCTATCATGGAAAATAATTATGGAATGAATATATGTAATAATGAATTGATGTTTTCCTTTGATTGGAAAAATCATCAAAAAACATCAATTCGAAGTTGTTAACCAACTAACTGTTGGTAACATATTTTCCTTTGATTGAAAGAATCTTTCGTACGTAAAATTTGTGAAAACAAATTTGAAAGTAACATCATAATGCATACTGGATGGAGAGATCTAAAGTGAGAATGGAGAAATGAAAATTGGCAATTCATCCCCTTTTATAAGCTGAAATATAATAACTATTCATAAAAATTGGTTTTCAACTTTATTAGTTGGATTTCAAGTAAATATAATCTTGGAAGTTATTTTTTAAAATTTTAATTTATTTCTTATAGAATGAAAGACAATTGCAACACAACAATAATAATAAAAATAATAAAAAAGTAATTTCAAAATCCTAATCATCATTTTTGGGACTTTTTATAACATCTGTTGATATGTGTAATAAATGATGAATTACGTTAATTTACAATTAAAAGAATTCTTGAAATTTTATTTTATTTTTATTTAACAATCAAATTTTCTAACAAACACAAATACTATTTAGTAAAATTTGTACAAACATGAACATGATGTTTTACATTTTTTTTATTATATAATAAGTGTTTAACTTCTGTTTTATCTAAATTGACGTCAAAAGTTTTTTCTTGTTATATAAGTGAGTAAAGATAATAAATATAAATATATAATTAATGTACATGGATTATTAATTTTATTTTAATTGAAAAATATTGAATTGTTAAACTTTAGTATATTTGCGACATACAAATAAACACATAGCAAGTTAATACTTTTAAGATCATCAATATTGAATTTTTACACCAGTCACTCATTTTCAATCCTTTGGACGTTATAAAAGTTAAACATCTCCTAATTACAAAACTATATAACATTAGAATATAAGAGTGTTATTTATATTATTAAAATTAAATGCAAATTTAATTATTTATTTGATATATTTTTACTAATTTAAATTACAACTATAAATTCATTTAAGTATTATTAAATCAATAAAAGCTAAGAAGAATTTCTTAATCTTATGTTTTATGTATTTTCTAATCATGTGTTCTAGTCAACATATTTGCCTTAAATCTCTGTTGACTCAAACAGAATATCAATTAACTTTTTTTTACAACAGATGTTGGTCATTGTAAAATGTGTTGACTTTCTATAGAGTTATAACAAAAAAAAATTTCAATAAAATAAGACTATGTTTAAGTACTTTTAGAGAATACTTAACCCAATGCATTTTTTAATCATATTATTTATATCTTTTCTAGACATATGTTCGACAAAACAGATTTTACAAAGATCTGATAAAATAATTAACACTGTTACGTATGGACAAATCATACGTCAGTAGTTTAAATATATGCTGACGTTTATAATCAGTTTTGACGTAAATATCATTTTTTTTAAAAATAATACTTTCTAATCGAATATGTTTGGATTAATTTGTGTTGAATGTAACTATTATACAAATAACATAAACAAAACACTAATATTTTATTTAAATATTATGATATATAACATCAAGTTCTAATACATTACCATAAACATATAAAAAAATAAGATAATAAACATAACATTGAAAATGAATGTAAAAACTTCAACTTCAACTTGATAGACAACTTAAGTGACTTTACAATATCAAATATTATTTCCAACTGTTCCAGATCAGTTTTCATAGAATAGATGTAAATGGCTACATCAATGTCACGAATTGTTGATGGAGGTAAACTCTTCAATTTCCACACTACCTTAGCTTTTTTATCAAAACACTTTGAAATACGCGTCAAAGTCTGTTTCAACACATCTTTATACAATGTAACTTTATCATATTGAATAAGAAAAAACTTGTCTTATAAAATCGATTTTCAAATCCACTGAAAGTACTGCTGATGAAAATGATGATCCATAACTTGAAAAAATAAATAAAAAAATAATCTATATACAATTTATTTAGTAGAAATTTTCAGTAAAAGATATGCATACTTATAAGCCGATAGTTGAAATAATAAACAAACTTACCAATTTCGTATTAACTAACGAAATTTAATACTATAAATGCGGTACATGAAAAATCATATTTACAAGTGCCAACTGTAAAATGTAAAGACTTTCAATTTAAACGTCACTGCGTAACGTGTAAAAGACGTGTAAATATTATTTATCTATATATACATATGTTATGATGTGTATATATATTGAATTTTAAACAAACATAGAAAAAATCAAACACAAATTAAATAGATGATAAAAACATTTATTTCACAAAACACATTTTATAAACAAATTGTGATAAAATAATGATATAACTTTCAATATCATAATAATTAATAGTATTTCCATGTAATTATAATTTTTGTTGACGACTTATAAATTCTAATAGTATTTCATTAGAAACTTGTTTAACAAAATTACGTGAAATTTACTCATTGTAAACCTGACAGAAAATACAACGGCAATTAATGCTAAATGTACTTATTTTTATTATGCTTAAACAAAAAAACGTTACAATAAAAATTCTTAAAAAATGAAGAAATATTTTATAGAAATAAAAAATCTTTAAAAAATCAGTATTGTTAAAATGTGTAATAATAATTTTATTCACAACGTATTATGTTTTAAATTATTATTATAAATATTATCATTACTTTTAATTACATGCTAATAAACTTTCATATTGAAACTTATTCTAACATCAAAGCTATACAACAACTGAAAATTTCTTTTAACATAGGTTTTAAAACAACTGTGATCCATCACAATTTTCAACTGAAGGATTATGTAACCGGATTTTTAAAACAGATTTTGTAAAACCTAACTTCTAATCAATATCTAACGAAATAAGTCTTTTCAAATTCATAATTACAAACAGTCGACACAGCCCTAAAAGTCTTTAATGGCCAGTGTGAAGATGAATGATCTAGATCAAAACATAACATAACATAAATTTACACGTTATTCTTTTTATATAAATTAAACAATTAAAAATATTGTTCTTATAAATGATTTGAAGTCTTTTATTGTTTCTATAACTTTAAAATATGAAAATAAATTTTATAGGAATAAATTCTAAAGGAAATATCAGCATTTCTTACAAATGATTTAAGAATTTTATTGTTCCTATAACTTTAAAAAGATGAAAATATATTTTATAACAATAAAATTGTTCAAAAATATCAGCATTTGTTACAAATTATTTGAAGTCTTTTGTTGTTCCTGTAACTTTAAAAGATGCATATATATTTTATAGCAATAAAATTCTACAAAAAATATCAACATTTCTTACGAATGATGTGAAGTCTTTTAATGTTCCTATAACTTTAATAGTTTTTATTAGTATTACCATTATACGTAGTAATTAGTTTCAACATCCTAATAATAAAGTTTCATATACAAACCTATTCTAAATTAAAACTAATAAAATATTTGATGACTTGTGAACAGATGTTGACAAACAACTGTGAACCATTACAATTATACAGTGAAAAATAGTAATATAACCACATTTTTAAAACACACTTTCTAATAAATATCTAACGAAATAAGTATAAATTTAAATTAAACCAGTCTTTTCAAATTCATAATTAGTAATAGTCGGTACAGCCCTAAAAAATCTTTGATGGCCAGTGCACAGAAGAACGATCTAGATACAACCTGACAGAAAATACACCAGCAATTAATGCTAGATGTACTTATTTTTACTATTATTAAACAACAAACAAAGCTAACCATAAAAATTCTTAAAAAATTAAGACATGTTTTATAGATATAAAAACTCTTTAAAAAATCACAACTGTTAAAATGTGTAATAATAATTTTTATTCACAATGTAATATAAATTAAATTATTAGTATGAATATAATCATTACATTAAAATTACATAGCAATAAACTTTCATATTTAAACCTATTGTAAGTTGAAAGGTATACAAAATTTGACAATTTGCCAACCGATGTTTTCAAACAACTGTGATCCATTACAATTTTCAACTGAACGATGATGTAACCAGATATGTAAAACAGAATTTGTAAAACATAACTTGTAATTAATATCTAACGACATGAGTATTTTCAAATTCAAAATTACAAACACTCGACGCAGTGCTAAAAGTCTTTGATGGCCACTGTGGAGATGAAGGATCTAGATGAAAAACATAACATAAATCTACACATTATTCTTTTTATATTAGTTAAACAAATTAAAATATTGTTCTTACAAATGATTTAAAGTCTTAAAAACTGTGATACATTACATAATACACATTATTCTTTTTATATTAGTAATTAGTTTCAACGTCCTAGTAATAAAGTTTCATATACAAAGCTATTCTAAGTTAAAATAAATAAAATATTTTATGACTTGTGAACAGATGTTGACAAACAACTGTGATACATTACAATTATCCACTGAAGAATAATATAACCACATTTTTAAACAGACTTTGTAACGAATATCAAACGAAATAACAATAAAATTAAATTAAACCAGTCTTTTCAATTTCAAAATTAGTAACAGTCGCTACAGCCCTAAAAAGTCTTGGGTGGCTAATGCATAGATGAATAATTAGATGCAACCTGACAGAAAATTACAGCAGCAATTAATGCTAAATGTACTTATTTTTACTAATCATTAACAACAGAAAAAGGTTACCATAAAAAGTCTTCAAAAATTAACATATATTTTATACATATATATAAATTCTACAATAATATTAGGGTCTATAAAAATTCTACAATAATATTTCCTTGAAAAACCTTAATTGTTTAATTAATATAAAAATAATAATGTGCAAATTTATGTTATATTTTTCTACAATAATATTTCTACAATAATATTTCCTTGAAAAACCTTAATTGTTTAATTAATATAAAATAATAATGTGTAAATTTATGTTATATTTTTATCTACATCCTTCATCTCTACAGTGGCCATCAAAGACATTTAGGCCTGTGCAGACCATTTAATAATACTGGTCAGAAGTTTAATAACTGGATCTGTTATATTACTTATGGCTTGAACAACCTATCTGAGTCAAACAGGGTGCAACAGGGTGCAAACAGTGAAGTGAACAGTAAACCGAATAGTATTGTGAATAGTTAGTAAAACAGTGGTGCGAACAGTTAGTCGAACAATGGTGCGAATAATTAGTCTAATAGTGGTGCGAACAGTTAGTCGAACAGTGGTACGAACAGTGTTGCAAACAGTAGTGTGAATTACCAACATCGTTTTCGGAACTTTTTAGTATAATGAGTATTGAATGTGAATCCGGTTTCTTTAACTATTTTAATACAAAACCTGTGGACTCACCAGCATTATATGTTCGCCGGTTTTTAGCATGTTTTCTCAGGTCGCTAAGGTAGAAATCAAGGATTAGGATGCACGGAGTCGCACTGCATTTCTACTGTTCATTTCCGCTGCATGAACTTTGTCTTTGGTCTCTTCTAAACAATGATATGTGTTGGTTTTGAGTTGTAATGTTTCAAACTAGTTTTTGTTGTAAACCTTTTATGCTTCCACCAAACTTTTAAGTTTCATGGTTGTTTCAACGTAATCTTTTCTCATATAGTGTGTCGTTTATTGTGATTGTTGACTTGGATCCGGTGTGTCACGCACCTCGCGATAAAACCCCGCACGTGAAATTTGAGGGTGCGACAAAATGATTCGTTACGGGTCCTATGATGTCCTTCTCGAAGTTCGTGGATGCCTTGATGCTTTTAAAGAAAGATATGCGCAACTTTAACGAACCGACATGAGTGAAAATTTGTCAAACTAGCCTAACATAAGGCTATTATACGTAAATACAACACTTATTTGCAATTGATGTGATTGGATGTGAAATCGGCGTGAAAAAGGACCAAAAACTCAGCGTTTTGGAAAAGGCGCAAAGTAACTAATGTGGGAATCAAATGGTGAAATGCGTATTTTTAACCGTAATCGAACTTTCAAAATAATTATTTAGTATAAATAATGTTTTTTTATCAAGTTTCGAAAGTTGAAGGGTCGTTGTAATGAAGGAAACCGTACTCGAATCGATTAACGCAATATAAATGCATGTTCTAAAAGCACGTGTCGAATCACGAAAGTAATATTTAAATTGCTTGCGGTAAAGATTTATAATTACGAACAAAACCGACTAATTTTTGTAATTAATTATTGACTCGAAAACAAAACCGAGGCGCTATACGTTGAAATGGGTTCGACACGTGGTGTACTCCTACCTAACCTTAACCCTAAGTATAAAACGGCACATTCTTCCCTCTCCCCTCATTTTCCTGCAGCCGCAACCCCCCTCCCCCCAATGAAAACCCTAGCTCTCTCTCTCTCACACACCTCACGATCTATCTCTATCTCCCATCCTTGTAATGACCAGTCGTGGCCACCAGAGTGGTGGCCATGTTTGCAGATGGTTGCGGTGTGGAAGATCGGTCGAATGGAGGTGTGTTGGGGTGGGTAAGGATGGTACGGTGGTCCAATCGTGGAGTTCTTAGGTTTGGTTGTGGTCAGGGTTGTTGTAGTTGGATGGAAACCGTCGTGGTTGTGACATGTTACTTATGGTAGATTTGGAGGTTTCGATCGGTGGTTTATGTGAAAAAACGGCGGTTGTGGCTGCAGTTATGTTTGAGAGTTGTGGTCTCAGTTTCTTGAATTTGTGTTGGATCAAATCTTGGTTTAGGATCACCTCTTGGTTTTGGTTTCAGTTCTGGGTCACGAGTTCCGGTTGGTCCGGCTCGGTTGTGGCTATGGTGCTTCATGTTAGGTCGAGTGGTTGTCCGGGTAGCGATGTAAACTTCCGGGTCATGGGGCTCGAGTGAAAGATGGGATCCTTGGGTTCGTATGGATTCGGTTTGACCTGAGTCAAACCTAATCAATTCGGTCAGCCAGCTCAAACGGTTCTATCCGGTCAACGCGCAGTCAAGTTTGGATCGGTCAGATCTGGTGGAACAGTTCAGTCAACAAGCGGTCAGCTATCAGAATTTGGTCTGGTCAACACGCCAAACGAAACCGTGTGTTGAGTCATGCATGAAAATCGGTATAATTATGTTTGCATTTATCTTGTTGATATGTCTATAAATATGTATATTTATAAATATATAGATATGAAAGATAATATAAATGTGTTAACTCGCGTACGAACCAAATAAATAATAAGAGAAAAGCAATAATCGGAGTTTGTGGCTGGGCAGGCAGTTTTGAAAGCCGAGAGCGAAAAAGTGGATAAACATGAAGCGGCTTGTCTAGAGAACCAGCATGTGTTTGTGCCCTTCGCTTTTGATACATTTGGAGCGCTGGCCCCGCAAGCAATAAAGCTCCTCGAACGCGTGGAGAAAGTTGTGCAAAGTAATTCTCCAGCTGCTAAGGGCCATTGTTTTATTTTCAATAGAGTAGGTTTTGCAATACAAAAAGGGGTAGCGGCGCAACTTGTGGGCCCGTTTACCTACATATCACTTGTAATTGGCTGTCTTTGGTTTAATGAATCTCTCATATTATGTTGCCAAAAAAAAATCGGATGACTTGAAATTGTGCATAAAGAGTGACTTGATGTTGTTGATTATTGGACGAAATTATTGGACTATATGTGTATCTATATAAATATGTATAATTTATGTAAGTTATCCAAACATATAAAATCTCGTTTGATTCAGAAACTGCAGATAAATATATTTTCGTCTTGTGTTTGGAATTGATTTTGGGAAATTTGTAGACAATTTGTGTTGTCTGGTATGTACAAAAACAGAGGAAACTCTGCTCAAATTTATGAAATATAAGTGCAACGAATATGATGTTGTGTATTTCTATAAATAAATGCCGCAAGTGTTTTAGCAAGAGTATTTCATCCAAAATCGCAATGTTTTGAAAAAACATTTATTTGTAATGATAAATATGATTTCCGAACTATATTTTCAAAACAAATAAAAATAGTATTAACGAGCTTCAAACTTGATGAGTTTTCCAGGTTTTTGGTAATTAAACATTATTTGTTGTTCGGATTTCGAATACACAAACATTCAATTTAACTAGGAATGATTTTATGAAGATCAATGTTTTGAAATCTTTAACGCACTCAGATTTGGGGAAGCAAAGTAACAATTGTTATTAATCGATTTTAATAACTATATTTGTATTTCCTCGAAGTGAATTTTTCTAAAATAAGTATAGAAGACAATTACAATTATCCAAATTATGAGAGGATTTACAGCTCGGGATGAGTTATACGTTTTGTGGTATTAGTCCAATGTGGTTACACACGAATAGTAACAAGTGCGCAACTTAGGTACCATGTCATATGTTAACACATGAATTATGATAAGTCACGATCGGTTCGTCGAGTGCAACACTTAAAGACTCGGGTTAGTACACACGAGTCTAGATAATTGAATAAACGATCTTGTAACTTGATAATAAGTAAAGCTTGAATGTGATAGACTTTAAGGTTTCCTTTGCTGGTAATTAGGGGGAGAGGAAGTCAGTTAAAGCTTCGGGCTTTGTGTGCTAGCTAAGAAAGGATATTAAGGTGAGTTCATGACCCCACTTTTTACTGTTTTTCTAAATGTTTTCTGCGAGAAGACATGTTTTTTTTATGAAAACCCATGAATTTAAAGCGTAACAAAGTCTTGAGAAAATGTTCAAAGTTACAAATGCTTTCGTAAAGTCATACATGGATTAAAGGGAAATGAAAAATATTGCGTGAGTTTCATGACCCCATTTTACCGTTTTTGTTTTGGGGGAAAGATATTTGTTGTTAAAATGTTGTATGTTGTGGGACAATGTTAAGTGACATGATGGGTACTTGGGTTTGTTGTACACCACTCGGGGTGAGTCCTCACTACTATAACCATTTATTCATGTGTGTGCGTGAAATCGAAAACCGAAGGAGTATTTGGATAGTACTATTGGTGCCTAACAAGGCTCATCCCTAATTGATAGCGTCGATAATGTAACTGTGTATACAAGGGATGCACGTATTCTGAACCAAGTTGTTATATTCCAAGAAACAACTAGTGGAGCATTGCTTGTCTTGGTTTGGTTATGGACTCAAGTAATGGTAGCAGATCACTACTCTTTACAATAGTTAATGTTCGTGTTTCTTTCTCACATGTCTGTTGTTAAAATGTTTGTTTTGTTTCTTTGATCATTTTTGTTTTTAAGTATGAACTTGCCGGTAGGATTTACCGGGGAAAATGGTTTTCATAATGATATTTACAGGGGAAAATGGTTTTCATATTGATGCTATGACGGTTTAACAGTAGTGGAATGGTGATGGAAGTTGTGTTGGTGGATTGAACTTTGAAGAGAGATACATAAATTTAGAGAGAGTTACAGAATTTTTTTTATTTAAAGGCTAAAAAAGAAATAAAAACTCAAAATAAATAAAACAAGTTGATGCAAAAAAGTCACAAATACCCCCAAGTTAACATCAAAATTTAACTAGGCTAGTGTCCGGGACGATTTTGGCAACAAAACGTAAACCTGAAGGATCTAATTGTAAAAAAAAATATATTTTGGATGGATATGGCAAAAATGGCCAAACCTCAAGGACGATTTTGGCCATTAACTCAAAAAGATATTAAAAGAGACGGATGTCTCAGTATATAAATTTAAATAAACTATCTAGGGGTGAGCAAAAGTCAAAACCCGACCTGACCGAGAGAAACCCGAAAACCGACCACCATAAAAACCTGGAACCGGCCTAAAACCCTAAAACAAGGGTCGATACTCAGTTCCTGTACTTGCGGTTCGATCAGTACCAAAAAACCTGAGCCGACATTAAGACCAAATGGTTTAAGATGGTGCTTGGTGGTGTCTGACTGTGGTGGTGCTTGGTAGCGGTAGTTCTGCATCGCCGTTTCGAGCTTCATCTTGAAATGTTCTGGTAGTTAAGAATTGAGTAGCAACAGTAAGATTTCATCCTCTCGCGAGCTGTTTCTTTAGTTTAATAGCAAGTTTTGTTGTTTGTTACCCGGTACTCTGTGGTTGCGTTTTGATTGGTATTTGGTATGCATGATAATCTGTGTAATTGGAAGAACAATGGTGCCTTTAAATCTTCCCAATAGGACATAGCCAAAGAGATGAATGTTGTTTTCTTATTTCCTTTTTAAGTTATGAAGCTAGGAGAAGGAAATATATTAGTTGTTTTATATTTAACCATTAGGATGGATTATTTCTTACATATCGTTGGTAATAGAGGAGCAATTAAACTGGGATCGGCTATGGTTATGAATTATGTTACTGTAGATTAATTAACATGTAATTCACATGGCATGTGCCCTTGAATTCTTGAAATTGTATTGTTAATGTCATTATTATTGTAGGTTAACAACCTGGACTGGGCCCATATTTGTGTATAATTTCGGTTCCGTCCAAAACCATTCGGGTTTAACAGCCTTAGTACTGAGAACCGAACTGACCTGACCCGACCTGATTAAAGCTTAAGAATGAGAACCGAAAAAAATACCCCCTATACATTACTGGTTCGTCTTGAAAAAACTAGTCTGGTTCTCGGTTTTTTCAGTCCGAACCTAAATCAGAGCACCCTAAAACTAGCATTAAGCCCCGCATTGCGGCAGGGACGTAAATCGTAAAAAAAAAGTAATGTTGAACTTTTATCGAACCCAAGTGTTATAGAAACGTTGGACCCGCACTTTGCGGCAGGACTATTAAACCGAACAAAAAGTAGACATATTAACTCTCCAGCCCACATAGGCCCATACATAAACCAAAGTTATCATCCCATCATCCTCATGTTGAAACAACATAAACAATGTGTTAGAAATATTTTAACATATGAATTTAACATATACTAGGTTAGAGCCCCGGGTGTACACCCGGCACATCTCCGAGTCAATGAGAAAATTATTTTATAAAGATTGTAGTATGCAAGTTTTATTTATTGAAACTTACGTAAGATAAACTCGTATGGATTTTCGTTGTATGCAAAATATCATAAAAATGTTTAATGTTACCCAACAATGAATATATTAATCAACAAATGTTTGATTTGATGTGATTAAAAACAAATAATGAAATGAATAACAACATATTTATTGTATCAGAATGCAAATAAACATTAAAATTCAAAGTAAATAAATATAGTTTAACAAAACATACAACTAAAAAATTATAAAAAAAAATTAAACGATTTATACAAAATATGATTTGTTACACGTGTAGAACAAAAGATAAATAAAAAGTGACAAAATATGTAAATAGAACAAAATAACTTCATCAGATCTAATTAGTACTTTAAAACATATCATGAATCAAAATATCACATGACGAAGTAAAAGATAATTATGAGGGAAAAGAAAGTAAAAACATAATTCACTTCATAAAATACATATAACTAACATCAAACGAAAACATTACAAACTCATTATTAATACAATATGCGAAACCAACGTAAACCGTAAACCATAAACCATTGCTTTCAAAGGTATCAGGATTCGTACCAAACAAAAATTACAAAATCACTATCCATATTATACTCCAAACCAACTATACAATCAAAAAAATGGCATACCCAACAATAACATGCCATATTTGAAGTTCAAAAAGACAGCTGAAACCTTTTCACGGCGGCTTTCAAAAGCATAAAAATATTTTAAATTTAAATAAGCTCACTTCTCTTAGGATACCCGAAGTAAATTATGTCACACCATTCCATAAAGTCATCAACAGTCGTATTCTTAGCAGTTATGCTATCTTGGTGTGCACCTTATTTGTTTATGATGAGAAAGGAATGTTGGTCAGTGGGGTTGACCATTGTGTTGTTCACCGGGTTGAATCTTGGTGATTAGAGGCATGGGGATTACATGGTTAACCTAAACTTAAAATGAAAATAATCTATAAATAATTATAGTATGCAAGTTGTTTTACGCATTGCTCATAGGTGCTCCTGATCTGGTAACCCACTAATTGGCATAAACATACTTAAGCTGTTCAAATTTCAAAACTTTACACAAAAGGAAGTTTGATTTACTAAAAAAAATACATAACAAATTAGAAGCCATTACCTGCTTGATGTTGTTCACCAGATGATGAATGAGATGCAAAAACCATGAAATACTGGTTTGGATTTAATTAAACTATCGAAAGAATAATGGCTTGAAAAACAATGTTTGAACAACAATTCGATTGAATAACATACCTCTAAACAGCCAATTTGGGAAGCTAGTATCGTCGTCGGGGTGATGAATGGAGGAACAGGAATCTGCGAAGAGACAAGAAGAGAGAAATCCGAAATCAACAAAATAGGTATCGAATTAAACCCTAATTTGCCAAACGATTTGAAAGGTTCAGATGAAAAAAAAATTAAAATTGTGAAATCAACAAATGGAAACGATGAAGCAATTGTACCTGTTAAAGTCAAATGAAAGGGAAGAAGATGAACATGGATGAACAGCGAGAAGAGAGAATGAGAAGAAATCATACCTTTGAGACGAATATTAGGATGATATTAGAGGATAGATCAGAGGTAGAGAGGAAGATGAAAACCTAAAGTTGTTTGAAGGAGAGATTGTTGGTGGCTGCGTAAACTGACGATGGAGATGGCATATGTTGAAAGGTAGGGTTTGAATAGTTCTCGGTTATAAGGTAAAAAAAAGAATAAACGGGTATTAGTGGTCAAAGCATGGATGTTAGATGGGTCAAGTTAGGAGCCCCATATTTGAGTTGGATCCTAGGTGGACACTCTAGGAAGGCTCCATTCAACCCAAGTGACCTCATTTATTATATAGATAGATTTTTTAACACAACAGTGATTCTTTGTTGCTTGATTCTTTAAATTTACTTATCTTTTGACACGGTTTTGTTGTTTGGTTTAGAAGGCTAATACACGACTAGACCGTAAAACATGTTCACTAGATTTTTTTATTCATTTAGTTTACAAGCAACAGTCTCTTCATCAAAGTTTTCATTAAAAAGGTTAATATCCCTTTAAAATTCTTACAATGAGCTGTTGCTGTCCCCCTACCTTTTAAAAACCATCGCATATAATCCTTTAAATATGGAATGACTTAACCGAGTCCATGTATACATTTGATAAATTGCATAGCATTTTGTATGAAAAATTGTACTTGAAAGACACATGAGATTATAGCATCCCTTTTATCAACGAAACCTTGATTATGTACTTCTACGATACTGTAAACTTTATATTAGTTATCATCAAGCAGCGTCGTCTTTGAAAATTTAGGTGTCATATTTACTAGTAAAAAGTAGACCCTCTGATACTCCTTAAACTTCTTTCTTTCTTTTCTGTTTTTTTTTTTTAAATTGTCAAGCTAGTTAATTATTTATGTTTAATTATGTGGAAAAAAATTATAAATTTATTAATACCGTGCTTATTGAACAATACTCGCATTTATTGCCCGGCCCCACCACTTAACTAACGGTTTTAATACAATTTTTTTCGTTTGCTAACATCTTTGAGGTGTTGGCCTGGTGGTTGGTCGTTGGGTTTGTTCGTCAGTTGCCCGGGTTCGAGTCCTTGGGCGTCCGTTTTTTATGATAATTAATTTATCTCATTTATTTACCCTGTAACGCCATGTGTCTTAGCTGATGACCTGTCTAGACAGGTGTTAAGCATGCTTTGCATGTTTACTTAGTGGTATTATATTATGATTAATAACTTTTTAGTGGCTTTTTTATTATTTCTTCTCGCGACCAAGGTTCTTCTTCTTTCTTATTTTGCTCCGTTCAGTTGAAGGTAATCTCTGGTTTAGATGTCTCTGCTGATGTCGTTTGATTGATGTAATGTTTTTTTAATTGCCTAAACAACTTGCATTTCATGTCGTTGTTGTTAAAGTGTTTGTATTGTTAGGCTGTTTGATGTTTTGGCTGTGCATGTTGCATGTCTGTGTGTCATTTGATTTGTATAACGTTTGTAAAGTGCTTAGCAAAAATGTGATTTCGTTTACCTGTTATCGGGTGTGTTATTATGTCATGCAATCGTATGATCATAAATTGTTTGTGGAGGATGTTTGTATGGTGTTATGTTATACGTCATTTGTTGGTTTCTTTGTATAATGTAGGTTTCTTTATAATGTCTTCATTGTCGTTGGGTGGGAGTTGTGGTGAAGACAGTGATCAAGCAATAGTGCCGTCTGGTGCTGTTGGATCGTCGTGTGGGAGGGAGTGGTAAAGAGATTGTAGACGAGTGTATGGCGCCTGATAATGTTACTGTTGGATCGTCGTATATGTCGGGCTGTGTATATATACGACTCCACCTGTGACAGCTGATGATGGTGGTTTTGGTTCTTCATCTGCTGCACTTAGAAAGCGACGGCGAACTGGCAGTGTTGATGTTGCGTTGTAGGAAACGTGCCCATCCCGTGGCCAAACTGCTTATAGAGCTTCAATGTTGCGATCTAGGTCCCGTCGTACTTTGTCTGCGTCTGAGTTTTTGCAGTCGCCTGATTATGTTGATATGGGGTCCTGTAGAGAGGTTTGTGAGTATTGCGGTGCTTTGTTTTGGCTTGAGGAGCGACTGACATCGTTTCCCAAAAGTTGTCGGCCAAAGTTTAATAGATGTTGTAAAGCTGGAAAGGTGCAGATTGAATACCCATCAGACCCGCCGCTTTTAATGAAACAGTTGTTTGCAGATCCGAACTTCCTGATGAATATACGGGCTTATAATTCAATGTTTTCCATGACCTCTTTTGGTGCCACAGTTGATGAGTCGATTAACCAGGTGTGGGCCCTTATGTCTTTAAAGTTGCAGGTCAACTTTCCCATTGGTTAGGGTCTTTATGTCCAGCTCCTGGTGAGAAGCCTAGGTTTTTGCAAATGTATATTTTTGACCCGTTGAATGAGGTTTAAAACAGGCTGCGTTTCTTTACAGTGGTCATAAAAAATATTTGTGCCGGATGTAGTGGCGGCCATTGCCAGCATGTTACAGCAGGAGAATGAATATGTGAAGCTTTTTAAATCAGCAAGTGAATTTTGTGCCATATCGGAAATACCGGAGTTTGCAATAAAGCTTTATAGTCGTGCTACTGACCGTCGCTATGATGAACCTTCTTCAAGCACTATTGGTGCAATCATAAGCGATGCAAATCCAGGTGCTGAATCTTTTGATATATTATTAGGAGTAAAAATAACATACCACATAGGGTGATAATCTGCATGCGTCATACATGCCTCTTCAATATCCGTTATTGTTCCCACGTGGTGAACAGGGCTGGTCACCGGAACTGCTGTTAGTTCAGGCTGCAACAACAGTGCCTGCTGATGTAACAAATGAAGAGCCTAGTTTAGTGCCTGCTGATGATCATAGCATGAGCATGCTAACGTATTACAGCTATCAATTTCATGATGATACAAATCAAATAACTAGGGTGTATCCCCCGCGTTGCGGGACGGAGTTTTCAAAAACGTGCATCACAAATCTGTCTATGTAAATCAAATATCCATTTTCTCAACAATCAAAACCCAATGAAGGAAACATCCAAACCAACGAAGTGTGGAATGTAGTTAAAAAATTCCTATATTCACAACAATATAATAGGGGCGTTTTAAGAAAGTCAAACGTATTAGAAAATTGTGTGAACAACATAAACAAAAATCTAAATAAGAAGACAGCTATTAGTATAATGACATTCAACACAAAACCCAATGATTAATAGGTAGCAACGTTACATTACAAAATTGATATCATGCAGTATACAACTGCGTTTACATTTAAGAATAGTGCGAGCTTAGTCTACGACACATGCTTTTGGGGGTTGAAGTTGTCACTCCACTTTATCCATATTTGTTTTTAGTAGGGTAGGAAGAGGTACTTCACTTGACTCTGCATTATGGTTTATTGATGATAGCGTGTGTTTTCACATCTTTCTTCACTCGTACATCTTCAGAAGCTACTTTAGATGTTGCAGATGATAATTCGAATATATAAGAGCATAGTTTAACTTCCTTAGTAGCACTTTTTGTCCCCAGTGAAATGCATACGGCCAATAGTAAAGATTTCATGCAGAAGCGACAATTCGTAAAAAAGTTGAATGGCGTTACTATGATTATAATGAACCTACATCATCTAAAAAAATAATTACCTTGCTCATCATGTTTCATGAGTTGTTACTGCTTGGAGAAGAATCCATAATCATCATGTATTTTAATTCGAGGAATTGATTTCTTTCCAAACAGCGAATGAAGCTCCTTGTTATGTGCATGTTTGTTGTGCGAGTTTAGCATCAATATATCGCTTTAGGTCTTGAGATTTTAACCCCACTTTGAAAAATTTCATAAACAACAAAAATGTTAGAAATTTTATTAATATTATGTATGTAAAATATGTTTTAAAAATAATTAAACTGGCCTTCATCATATTCCAAGAGTTGTTACTACTTGGAATGAATCAAGAACTGCGGCATACTCTATATTCCAAGTCTTGTTAGTGCTTGGAGATGAACCAAGAAATGTCTTATAGGCAGGGTTTGCTATTATCCTATGACTTGGTACACATGGCAGTCGCATTAGCAGCCAAGTGGATACCTCTGACCTTCTATCCAATGTATAAAAGAAAACCAAACAGTCGTCCGCCGCGCGAGCTTAGCCTACGATACGTAGTCTTGGGAGTTGAGAATCTCACCTCACTCTGCAAAATTTGGTAAATAATATTATGTATAATAGAAAGCCAAAAGAACAATTGCTACATCACCATCGCCATCACCGCTATTGAGGGCAAAACAGAAGAGGCACAGATATCCTATGCTTGGATCTGCGTTACATTGATTACCTCTCCAAATTTAGATGGACACCAGTGGTAAAACATGGATGTGCAGCTGCCAAAGCAGACACCTCTAGTTGCTAGGCTGTTGTATGTGCACCCAACAGCTTCACCAACATCATCACTGGACGCTGACCTGTAGCTTGCAGTTTCCTGTTTAGAGCGTGACGATGACAGCCCATATCAACATCAGCATTCGTGCATGCTGTCTGCAAAACATCAGCAGCAACATTTAGAAGAAGGGATCAGTTTTGGCGAACCCATGAGAGACAGTCGCAACCACGAATTTGCAGACTGTCAGCGTTATTTCTGCATAGGCATTGTACTCAAGTCGCGGACAAATGGTTGTGGAGCCTGGGAAATAATGGTTCACCTACTGTGAAAGAGAATCGGAATCTGCTGCAACAAAGCGTGCAGACGCAGTAGGTCTTTTGATATGAAATGGACCAAATAGGTTCCATTTGAAGTGTAATATTGCGGCGTGGAAAACCCGATCGCCATCACCACTATTGACGGTAAA